>VDFB02333520.1:0-14263 GCA_007258455.2 Sequoia sempervirens
TGGGACAGATGAAATTGATGAAAATGACATAGTGAATGTTGAATTTGAGACACATGCCGAAGAAGGTGAAGAGCAAAATCAGAATCAAGAGCTTCAAGACGACTCTTTTACTCTATCTGATGTTGAACGTCAGTTTCAAGACCTTGACTCCATTTGGGAAATGGAAGAGAATTAGTAGCTTTTAGGTATTTATACTGCACTACAAGATTCATGAATCAGTTTCCATTGTTCCAAATTGTAGTTGTTGATATTTTATATTGTATTGAATGAAAATTGAAATTGTGAATCATTGCACTTCATGATATTTTATTTTATATTGCACTTCATGAATCATATTCCAAACTTTAGTTGATGATATTTTATATTGTATTCCATGAAATTGTGATATTTTATATTCTATATTGTATTCCATGGTATTGAATTTGATATGTGTTTCTGCATCATTTTTAAAGAACAACACTTATCACTCAACTCATAAATTCCTATTGCATTGCCATTCACAAAATCTTTGATAAATAACTCAAAGAATATTAATCCATTCCTTGAATAGAAGTTAACAGTTCAACATCCACAACTTATAAGCTAACAAAAGCTAACAGTTCAACATAAATAACTTATAAAGACATCCACACAACTTAAACAATAAAAGCTTAAACTACCAAATCACCTAAATTATTCAAAGAACTCCTTATGCATCCATCACCATAAAATCTTTATTCACAGATAAACATTCCACAACAATGAAATTGACCAAAAAATTATCATTCTAGTAATAGACAATCCACTGGAAAACTACTCAGCAAAAGCACAATAAATCCACACAATACACACCATAACTCAAAGATTGTGCATGCATGAACTTCACCATTGTCTTTCTATATTGAAATAACAGAAAAGCAATAAAAATAGCAAAGTTTTTTTTGTCTTGATAATAGTTCCTTGAAGACAACTGTTTTAGAAATTAAAATAAAAAGTCTTAGAAGTATCAAGAGAGCCAAATTAAAGAAAATAACATAAAAACTAAAAACTAAACAACACCGACTCCTTCGCTTTCAATATTTTCTACCTCCTTCTCCTTCAGTAATGCCTCCTGTGCCTTTAATCTTTACCTGTATTCCTGGTACTTGGTGAAAATTGCGTGATGTTTTTTCTCCTTGGCATTGTAGTAATCTGTAACCTCGTTCTCCATTTTCCCAAAGACTTTTCAAAATCAAACAACATCTGAGATCTTCTCTCTTCTCCAAAATTATAAGCCTTCAAGTGGAGCTCCATTGCACTAAGTTTCGAGGACTCCCATGTCACTGTAGAAGGATCAAATATTTCTTTATTGAATTTCTCTCTAAACTTTAGAGAGATCTCTCTTATATCTAGAATCCTTTCATCAAACTCATCAGTAATTTTTGCTCCCAGAATATGAAAATATTTTTTAATTTCCTCCAACATTTCATAATATTTTTCAAGTGTGTTCTTAATTTCATTCACTAGATTATCATACATATTCAATTTCCATTCTAATGAATCAGACCAGGAAGGGTCTAGCTCCTTAGGATTATTCAAAATTTACTCACCAATTAATATCTTTGGATCCATAGAGTTCAATTCTTTCATTTCCTGAGAGAGCACATAGAGACTAGTTTGATCTTTTCTGACATCTTGAAGTTCTCCTACTAACTCCTTCCTCTTGTCAAGAACTCGAGTGTAAAACTGCAAAGATTTATTTAGAAAGAAGATAGCCTCTTGAGATATTGTTTCAATCCCCTCACAAGTAGCTTTGGAATAGCTCAAATTCTTTTTAATTTTCTCTATGGTGAGCACATCGATGCCCTCTACCTGAGGCTGAGAACTTGAGGCTTCATCAG
Organism: Sequoia sempervirens; assembly: GCA_007258455.2. Taxonomy (NCBI): domain Eukaryota; kingdom Viridiplantae; phylum Streptophyta; class Pinopsida; order Cupressales; family Cupressaceae; genus Sequoia; species Sequoia sempervirens. Next base: position 1,860 of record VDFB02333520.1, read on the forward strand.
ATGTAGGAGGAGTGGCCATGGAAGAAATAAAGTTACTCAATGTGAGGACTTGAGATTGCAGTTTTATATTTTCTTTCCTTTGTTCTTTCACTCTTTTAATCAAGGTAATGACTGAATAATTGGCATGGTACATATCACCTTCCAGTGTTGGAGGCCCCATATCAACATGTGTGACTTTGTAGTCCGCCACTGTTATTTCATCTTCATTTAAATCCTTGACAGGGTCAACAATTTCTAACATTTGATTTCCAAAAGTAGCATCAGTCACCATCCTTGACATCCTCTTGGCTTTCTTAGGTTTTGAAGAGCTTTGAAGTAAATTTGCAACTGTATCCACTCCAACTATCATTGTAAGAATATACTTTCTCTTCTTCTCCACTGCTTTTTTCAGCCATCCTGGGGAGGCTACTACCAGACTAGAATTTTCTTTTCCAGTAATAGTTTCTTTAGGAGTGGTAGGAGTGAAAGGTGGATTATCAGGCAGAGAAGAGGGCATTTCAGAGTCTTCAGACATAGGAGGAAAGATATTATCTTCAGCAATTTGTTTAAAGATATCTTTAGAATCTGTAGCCACAAGTTTTTCTTGATTGGTATTCTTCTTAGGGGTAGGAGAAAGCACATTGTCTTGTTCACAGATGCTCTTCAACTTGATTGTTTCTTGTGGCCTATCACCATCACCTCCTAACTGATAATTTTCACTAGACGACCTAACAAAGGGTTTCCCCGATGATACACTTGCACCAGATGCTTGTGTAGACCCCTGTTCATTCTTCTGTGATGACTTCGGCTCCTGAACAGGACCAACAACTTGCCGCCATTTCCCATCCAACCAGTCCTGGGTTCTTTTAAGCACTGGGGCAGCACGCACCCTCATATCTAAAATTTCACTTTGGTTCCAATCAACCCTAGGGTGGTATTTATCAGGCAATTTTTCATATCCAGGATCTAAGATTGTTGAATCCTTAGCTACATTTTTAGGAATGTCAAATTGAAGACCAAAAGCCTGTATTTATTTTAGTGTTAGCCTCATATAATCTCTTCTCAAAAATTCATTCTCATCAACACAATCTTCCTAGAAATCTTCAATAGATGGGTGATGTCGATATGAGCTCCCTCCATAGAGATTCTACTTCACAAAACCCTTACTGTCAAAATTAGCTCTCATAGACAAATTCTGGAGGTTATATTACTTGAGAAGTCCTTCAGCTCCCCTGGCCATCTGGTTTGTTTTGCACAAAAAAGAAGGGGTCTCCAATGGGAAGGCATACCCTCATTTCCCCATGTTCATATACTTAATATTAACCATTTCCATTTGTTGACAAACTTCCAGAAATATCATTAAATCTTCAAGATACCAAGGTAATTTCAATGGGGCTTTCTCAAAACCCCCTATTCTTAGATAGGAAAACTTATCAAATTGGATATAAAAACTCCCATATTTTGATACAAGAGAAATGGATTCAGGGGAAAGGTGCATTTCTGGATTTCCATCCAGCTTCCTCACAGGCTCCATTAAAAATGCATCATTAACACGACAAAAATCATCCATTCCAAATTTTTTAGTGAACTTAGGAAAGCATTTATACATAGGCATATTAGAAGCTAGGATTCCTTACGGCTCCAACCCTGGCCAAAAGGACCTCTAACTACCTACAATGTAGGTCAGGCAAGAACACATACAAAAAGTAGCAGTCTTATGGAAATTAATTAATTTCTAATTCAAATGGAAGCAAATAACTTCAGCCCAGTCAATGAAAATGTTCTCATCACAAACTGTCAAGATAAACCGGTACATCCAATCCTCAAATAACTCAACTTGTTTATTCCCAACAACACAGTGTAATAAAGCAATAACATCTACAATTTCTCCCTTAAAATGTAATCTTCTGAGTTTATTTGGCAGTTGCGACTTACCTTTCCTTTCAGTCTTCAGTCAGGTTTTAGCCATGGAGTGCTTACATCAGTCTTTATTCGCTTCAAAAAATTCACCTGCCACTGCGACAGACATGTCTTCTAGAGGTTCCCTTTCTGGAATCCCCAACGCTCGGGAAACAACTTTAGGAGAAATTTTTGTAATTACAGTCCCGTCCACGGCTTTAATTTCTCGTGTCTGCGGAATGTACCTTCTCGCACATGCACTTATCAGGTCCACACTCAACACAGCTTCTGGAAACCCTCCAGCCTGAGCTAGCCGCTTTCTAAGAGTTTTATATCTAGCGCAGACTTGTCATCTCTCTCCAGGCACGCCCAAAATTCTTCTAACTTAAAAGTTTTGAGCTCCATATCCCTTACGTCGATCGTATGTTCACTCTGCATGAGCGCAAAATGAAAATTTGTGGAGAAAGAATGTTTGCACCTCAGAAGTACTAGCCTTGGCAAAGAATGAGAATGTAGGCTAAATGTTTGAGTAAAAAGAATGTTTGCACTTAAGAAGTACTAGCCTTGCCAAAGAACGAGAATGCAGGTTAGATGTTTGAGTAAAACTTCGCCACACACTTATGTCGTTATTTTTTGTAGGATTGCATTGAATGCGGCATTCAATTTCCTTCCTCAAAAAGATAGCTTTGAAACATGCATGCTTTTGGAAATTCCTTAAAAGACAACTCTAGTTTAGTCCGTACATAAGTCCATGATGTCGCGTGGTCGCTGAAACTAGGAACCTTAGAACCAAAGTCTAAAATTTCAAAGTTTTCGAAACTTCTGACCCACCGACTACAAAGATGACCAAGGTCCAAGAAACTAGAAAGACTTGTAAGTTTGTAACTCAACAAAGTGAATGAACTCGGAGAATTGGGAAGTTATGAAAATTTAGAACTCTGCGACAAGGTTATAAATTATAAAACTCTGATGACTAGAGACCGATAAGGTTATAAATTATAAATCTCTGAGGACTAGCGGCTAAGGTTAGGAAAAGCACCAAAACCGCGACTTTAAGTGATAGTAACCACAACATGTCATTAATCTTCTTTGTCATTATGCATTGATGTATGTTTTAATTCTAGATCTAGTTTAATGAACCAGTTAAAATACCTTGATTAAAACATGAATTCATATAAATGTTTAGTGGTTCTAATAAGTAGTACTAGTCATGGAGATTGAGTATCGATCAATGAATTGTAATGCAATTTAACTAAAATTATGGATGCCTAGAATTAAAGTCACCTTATAGTTCATATTTTAATTGTGCTAAAAGTAAAACTTGAACATGTACTAAGCGATTCATCACTCAGCTCAATGCTTAATAACATATTAGCAATAGTCTTAGTAGCATATACAACAATGAACATCAACAATCGTTTGAAGTGTATCTAGTAGTTGAAAGCACTATCAGACTTTTTCTTCAAATGAAAAAATAAATAATACAGATAATTTATTATTTAACATCGACACATTATTGAAGTCTGAGTTGGAACAAAGACAACTCTGCACAGAGCTGAGTTGGAACTTGGAAACCCATATTATCAAAAATCAAATCACTGCAACGCCTTTTCTAGCAACTTCCACTGTTCAGGTGGTAGAATTGTCATTTGTTCTAGCTGATGTTGTTTGACTTGAAGATTTGTTAACAATTCATGATTCAAATTGGAACCTATATTGCATTCTTCAGTCAATTTTACATTCAAGGTTAGCAATGGTTTGATAGAATCCAAGTAGTTCGCCACATCTAGGTTCTGAGGAAACTGGCCCAAATCAATCTTCATTGCATCCTCCATTTTCTTTCTGAAATCATTATTTCCAATGAATCGCTCATTTGTCTCAAAACCTTTGAAAACCAAGTTCTCGTGGAAGTTCCTTACCTTTTCATCCACCTTCTTCATCTTGTCTACACCAACTAAATATTCCTTTGTTTCATGCATTCTCAAACACTTTTCAATGATAGATGACAATGTCATTGATGTAGCAAGCCAATTAGTAATCCCTTTTGATTTCAAAACATTGTCACTGGCTTTGTAGACTATGTGTTGAATTTCTTTTGCACCCTCTAATGCTAGCAAATTTTGTCATTCCTAAATTATTTTAATGAGCTTTCTATGACGTGCTTGCTCCATTAGGGGCACTGGGGTCAATTGAAACATGTCACACAAATGATCAATCCTCTACATTTCATCCTAGATATTTTGTTTCATATGGCTCATTGTCTCTCTACAAAATGTAGATAACTTATTTTGACAAGTCTCAATTTCATTTTTTGCTTCCATCACCTCTGCCACCAATCTTTCATTTCTTTTTCTCTCCTCCAATTTTTGTTCCCACTGTGCATTTTCATTCGCAATGCTTACTCTTAGTTTTTCCAGAAGTGGATTTTTCCTCATCATATTTCTTGTTGCTCTCATCTAGCCTATTCTTCAGTTCATTCACTACAATCTCATTCTGCTTATCCTCTTTGCTTGTTGATGTAGAGGCATATTTTTTATTCTTTTTTTCTAATTCATTGCTCTTGTTATTTGCTACTTTCCTCTTTGCTTTCTCATTTGCTAGGTCTTCCTGTAACTTTTCAATTAGAGTCTCCAGAACCATTTTTTCTCTCTATCTTGCTTTAGCAATGATGTGTACAATTCAATTCATTGTTCTTCTTTTGATACATTAATTTTGTCAATATTTTTGAGTCTAGAAACCCAATTGAATATTCTTGACCGAATTCAGACGTGATCCATTTGATTTTGCTAGTTTGTCTCCTGGACTGTGGGGAACAAGAAATGTGTACTCCATATCATTTATTTGTCTCAAATGTGGGTAATACCATGGTTATGGCAGGCTCTAAAGTTACGGTAGATGCACTCTCCATCAGTTGCTTCTTTTCTTTTTTATTCATGTCTGATTTCTTTTTAAACTCTTCAATGTAATCAAAACCTAGGGACACATGAACAATGGAATGCTTGAATGGCAAAGGAATAGGAGTACTAGAAATTGCAATTGCTAATGATGTCATAGCCAGACTAACTGGCACTGGGGGGGTGCTTGGAAATAACTCCTTTGTGGTGGATCCACTAGTAGTGTGGGACTTGACCTATCAAAAACTTTTGCCTCTTCTCACAGATGCCTTGATCACCTAGTGTTTTTTGTGGTATATTGTATTGTTGTCCTCTTGTGTGTAGTTTGTTGTTGTAGCACATGTTGACCACTACTAGTACTACTACCCATACCATCACCACCAGAGGCAGTGCCAGTTGCACTAAGATCTCCACCATGGGAATGTCCTAGTTATGATTGTGTCTAACCATGAGGATGAGGATTTGAAGCTCTAACAAATTGTCTTGTATGCCCCAGGTCTACTTTTTTACCTCCAATCCCAAGGCCAAAAAAATCACTTGCTTTTCTATGCTCTACATCTATTACCATCCAAGGGCCTTGTCTTTGGGATCCCAAAGGACCACCTTCATAACCCATTTTTTTAGCTATGACTGCTCCAGTAGTATATGCTTCTTTTGTGGCCTCACTTAAAGCAAGTTTGAAATTGACATGGCTTCCTTCTTCCCTATCATCATTAGATTCATGATCACTTTCTTTATCTTCTTGTTCATCTAGATGCTCTATATTCCACAATTTTCTAAACTCACTGTCTTCTTCATTATCTCCATACTCTACAAGAGCTCTTGGTTCACCTAGCTCCTTCCTCATAGACCAAAAGGCAGTAATTTTTGATCGTGACCAATTTTTTTCTATAACTTCCTTCTCTAGAGAACTTGGCATTTTTACTCTACTACATGGTTTAGCACTTTTTTGATAAAAATTGTTGTACCTCCTGATTGTCTTTCGATGCAATGCTGTAATTTTTGCTAACAATTGCTCAAAAGAAATACCATTCTCAGCAACACTTTTCTCCATTGCAATTTTGACCTCATCCCAAGAATCCTTGTTTCTCAAGTTTTCGAGCAAGGGTTTACTTTCATGTTGAATTCTACTTGTAGCATTCTTATTGAGCACAATCATTGATTTAATGGTGTCACATGGATCATACTTCCAGTGACAGATAGCATCAAAATCAAAATTTTTCAAAAGATTATGTGCCACACTAAATGCTTTTCTCTCAAATGTGATCCCTCCACATGAAAAGGTAAAGAAGGAAATAAGGTCTTCTTTTGCTGACTGGTAAAGTGCAGTTCATCAGTACTTTGCATCTACCTTACATATTCCAAAGCAAAAACCCTTTTTGTCACATGTATTGGAAGTTTGTATGGGTTGTACTCTTGATGCATAAAATCTTAGCAAAGTATATTCTTCCATTAAGTACCAATCAACCAATTGTATTTCTTTTCCTAGTTGAATGCAGTTTCTACATGACATAGGAAATCTAGGTATTGGAGTATTTGTAATTGATTGATGAAATGGAGCCAAAAATTAGTCTACAAAATGACTATAGTTCCTTTGAGAATCATGCATCTTTATAACAGTGGTCCAGTCCATATACTAGACATTTTCCTTACTATAGGGCCGACCAAGCTGTTGGTCTGAAATATTCCTCTGAATTTCAATAGAAAAATATAGCACAAGTAGGTTATGAACCTAAATGTCTTGGTGGAACCTCCTTTAATCATTAAAAATTGTTTATGCATGGATTCTACAATGTTCTCAATAAATTTATATTTGACATGTTGAACACCATAATGGATATTATACACCATTTCAAGGAGGCATGCACCCACTTCCAAATTTCTATCTAGTCTAAGGAAAAATGCTAGCATGGAAATAGTATCCTAAACCCATGGTTTAAAATTTTCCAAATCATAAGGAGGCTTATGATCACCTTTCAATTTGTTTCTATCCTGAACTATTCTATTTAAGAAAGAATTTTTCTCCATTTCATCCACTGCTTCATAATCACTAGTAAGCTTTTCTAGGCCAATGTGGACATTTCCAAATTATTCGGTTGTAAACCCCAACACTTTTCCAAGTTATTTTGCATTAATGGATAACAATTCTTCTTTGCTATCTTTATTAACAACTCCGCTTCTTTTGTTATCATCATAATTTTGTGCATGTAATTCATGATAAATTTAGGAGCAAGGGAAAACCTCATAACATCATGTGCCGCTATCCGCTTGTCTTGCAATCGAATACTATTAACTTGCACTTAATTTGAGGCCTTATTCTCGGATGAAAATCTAAATTCTAAGGTATGCTCTACCATAGGTTTTAGGATCATAAATATCATGGTATTCATCAGCTGAAACTCCTGCCTTAAGCAATTTTGCATAATGTATTTTTTTATCTAACATTGCTCTAGTGGTACTGCTAGTAGACATGCTTATACAGTGTGAAACTGAGAATTCCCTATTAGTCCTTAATTTTTCTTAATTCTTAAGTCTCTTAGCCCTAAACCCAAACTTCAAAGTTTGAAAAAATAAGATTTTAAGAAATGTCAAATGATGAAACATAGCCATAGGAATTCTTTCACTTACCTGAATTTTGATTCTTGGAAAGATTAATGCCGACAATCATGGAAACTGGGTTTCTAGAATGGATTTTCTGGAAGTGGAACTGTGGAACTCATAATAGGGTGGTGTCGTGGTGCGCTACAATGAGCAAACTGAAGACTAAAATCTCCCTGTGTGCTGATCCTCTTACTTAAAAATAAAATCACTTAGCAATATAAACTAAAATTGTTTTTTTTAGTCCTATATTGACAACAAATTCTATATAATCTAAAGCGTTGATCTTTTTAAATCTAATGGTTATAGGGTGATTCTAGAAATTTGGGTTCGCAACCCTAGTTCTTCGTGCATTTCATTCTAGAATGTAACTACAACCATACATCAAATGTTCATCGAATGGTTGATTAGTTTATGATATATATTATAAATAGTAAACATTTCTTTTAATGTTTTTTTCAACCTTTAATGTGCTAGCATTCACATCAATGCCTTTATAAAATGAATTACAATGTCACATTAAAAACACAACCATTAATAGCATAGTAACACTTAATGTTACAAAGGACTTAATAAAAGGAATTGCAATGTCACATAATCACTCAAGAATAGCACAACCATTTATTTTTATTACAACTGAATGACAATTGTCAATTTCACATTATTACATGTAGTGCAAATACAAATGTATGCACAAGCGCCAAGATTCTGCCATGGTCTCAGAGTCCTGACTCTCTGTCATTTGAAAATAAATGCATGGAGGGGGGCCACCGCCAATCATGGTTTCTGAAAAATATGCATGGGGAAAGGGGGACAAATCAAATGGGGGAAATTGGATTGTTAAAGATACAAAAAGTACTTATCCCCTTTGAAAACTAGAGTCATGCAGAGGATGAGGGGTTGTAAAACTACTCCCATATTCTACTTGTTGCTTCCATGCACTTGGAGAGCACTTATCTCCATTAGAGCTCCCCATCCTGGTTCAAAACCTTTATGAGAAGTTTGGTCAACCAAATCAAATTCTTTTCAATTCCACCCATTCTGAACTTGAAGGAATTTGGTCTTTTACTCTATAACTACATAACTACAGGAAGGAGAATTTAGAGTATCCCCAATAATACCAGATCATCTTCTTCCTGAATCCTCATTAACCCTACAAATTGAAAACCCTTATGACAATTCAAACATTGCACTCGAGAGTCAATAATATAGCCTTTAGCCTTCAATGAATTATTTCAGTTGTGCTCACAATCCTTATTTATGGGCCAAGTTTCCAACAGTACCGCCAATAGTGCCACTACTAGCTTGGTCCTTGTGTACACCTCACACCTGTCACGTGTGAGGTTGGGTTACTATAGTGATAATCACGATTCGCGCAAACCAAAAAAACAACTTAATCGATTTGAGTACTTAACTTTAGTATTTGTGTTGCTTTATGTTTTACTTTTAAGTTTTAAATCTACATGCAATTATTTCATAAATAGATAATGTCTTAAAGGAAAAAAAATTGATATGAATAGATTCATCAATTGCTTTTCTGTGATTTTTAATATCACAATTGCTACGATTTCATCAATTGCTTTTTAATAGCACAACTATTTATTTTATTGCAACTGAATGACAATATCACATTATTACATAGTACAAATACAAATGTAGGTGCAAGTGCCAAGCTTCTGCTAGACCGCTAGTGAAAACGTAAGTGTTATACATCATTACATGTTTGTCTGAAAATAAATGGATTATGGGACTTTTCGGGTCAACCATGAGCTCTGAAAATAAACACATAGGAATTGTCGAGTCAGCCATGGGCTTTGAAAATAAATGCACGGGGCTTGCCTAGGGAATCATCCTGGGGAACTAGGAGTCGTGAAGAAACAAAATGTACTTAGCCCCTTTCAAAACTAGACTCATGCAGAAGATGAGGGGTTGTAAAATTGCTCCCATGCAGAAGATTAGCACTAAAAATAAATGCATGGGGCTTGCCTGGTAGGCCATGGTGTCTTAAAATAAATGCAAGAGACTCTCTTGTCCAACCATACAGATGATGAGGGGTAGTAAAACTGCTCCCATGCAGAAGATGGGCACTAAAAATAAATTCATGGGAATTTCCTGGGCAATCATGTAGATGATGATGGGTAGTAAAATTTCTCCCATCTTCTACTTGCAGCTTCCATGCACTAGGATAACACTTATCTCCATCAGAGCTCCTCATCCTAGTTCAAATCCTATCTGAGAAGTCAGGTGAACCAAATTAGCTTCTTTCCAATTCCACCCATTATGAACTTGAAGCCTGAACAAAATTGGTCGTTGACTTTGTGACTACATAACTACAGGTAGGAGAATTTAGAGTAGATCCCCAATAATGCCACATGATCTTCTTCCTGAATCCTTATTAACCCTACAAAATGAAAACCCTTATGATAATTCAAACATTGCACTCAATTGTAAGGCCTTTAGCCTTCAACGAATGATTTTAGTTGTGCTCACTAGTCACTATCCTTATTTAGTTATTTTTGCCACCAATAGTGCCACTACCAGCCTGGTTCCTATGTACACCTCACACCTATCACGTATACCGTATAATCATGATTCATAATGGCAATTTGCGGCTTGCACAAACCAAAAAACCAACTTAATCGATTTGTGTAACAGTAACTTAAGCCTTACATGTACAATTAAAATGTTTAATTTGATTGACGTCTAGTTCACACAAACTGTGCCTCAAGCCTTGCATGTACAATTAAAACTTAAGCCTTACATGTATTAAAATGTTTAATTTGATTGACGTCTAGCTGCACAAAAAGTCAAAAACTATACCTCAAGTTGACAAGTGTCAAGCTGTCAAAATCACCAAACTCCAGTGTCACTCGAACGATATGAATTATGAAAATTTGAAATCTTTACAAATCTTGTTTCATTAAAGCTATGAATCATGGGATATCCAATCAATCGCTTGAGATGTTCATATGGCATTAATTGTTTCCAGCAATACGACTACCACACAGTCTTCAAAAAGATTGAGAATTTCAATTAAATGAAATGTAATATGCTGAGTCATTGAAAAGAGTGAAATGAGCCTTGATCTCGCCACATTTTCCATATGGCATTAATCGTCGTGAGCAATATGACTACCACACATTCTTCAAAAAGATTGAGAATTTCAATTAAATGAAATGTCATACACTGAGTCACTGAAAAGAGAGAAATGAGCCTCAATCTCACCACGTGTCTGCATCTAATGGTTCTATTGTTATTCCAGAGGTTTTAATTCGCAAGTCTACTGCTTCAGAGAGTTACTTGTAGAATGCACCTACAACCATCCATCAAAAATTCATTGAATGGTCATGGTTAGATTGATTTGCAACATCTTGTGTAAAATGTTCTTAGGTTTTTAATCATTGGTCATATGTTCTCCCTAGGCGGTCCCTCTTTTAAAACAAATTTAATGCACGTGCATATTTCTGCCACTTAAGTTCTTCTATTGCTCATCGCCAAAATCCAACCCATTGGATTTCATTACAACAATGATGACCCTTGATCTCGCCATGTGTCCACATCTAACAATTCTAGTGTTATTCTAGAGGTTTCCATTCGCAAATTTAGTGCTTGAGAGATATACTTTCGGAGTGCAACTATAGTTTTCCATCAAAAATTCGTCGAACAATCTTGGTCCATAATGTCGCATGGTCGCTAAAATTTGGAACCTTAGAACCAAAGTTTGAAGTTTCAAAATTTTTGAAACTTCCGACCCACCAACTACAAAGACGACCAAGAAAGACTTGCAACTGAGACTTAAGTTACTAAGGTAGTAAGGTTAGTAAAAGTACCAAAACCTCGACTTTGCTGAATTAAGATAGGAAAGGTGACAATCCATAATGTCGTGTGGTCGCTAAAATTTGGAACCTTAGAACCAAAGTTTGAAGTTTCAATTTTTTTGAAACTTCGGACCCATTGAATACAAAGATGACCAAGAAAGAATTGCAACTAAGTTACTAAGGTAGTAAGGTTAGGAAATGTACCAAAACCTTGACTTTGGTGAATTAAGATAGGAAAGGTGACAAGCACAGTGGTAGGTGCATTTACGGAGAAGGTTGGTGAAATGAGGTGTTATAATGAAATTCACCTTAACCTATCACCCTCAATGCTTCTTTTATTTTGAGTGTAAGGATAATAGGATTGTATCTTTTTGGTGGTGAGTGATAGGTTGGAAGCCAGTGAAACAAAAAAGCAATGGAGGCCAGCTTCACCATGATATCGTAGAGGAAGTCGGACCCCTTTGTGGGTAAAGCATCTGTGAAGAGGCTGTGAGGTTTATTTCTCTACAAGGAAGAGCAGGTGGTGCAAGCAGTTCAAATAATGTTGGGGGATGGATTCAAAAAATTGACACATAGATTCAGAATGAAAATGGATATCTATTCGTTGGTCATGGCTTGGGGTTTAGACTTAGGAGAACCGGTGAATGAGGTGAGGAGAGTAATGAAAACTCTGGTGCATAAATATTTTTTAGTGGACATGGAAAGCTTTCTGCAACCAGCGATACCAAGAGTAGGGTTGGTAAAAATAGAAGGAATGGATGGTGGGGGCCCGGAGCTTGCAGATTTAAATAACCTCTTTATCAGATGGCTAGAGGGTCACTCTAAAGACCGGTGGTGGGAAGAAGCCGAGCATGGGTGGAAAGCACTTAAAATCTGTGCTGAGCTAGTGGAATAAGACAAAAGAATAGAAAATCTAAAAGAAATTGCTAGAGAGGAGATGTGCAAAAAGATGGGACTACGTCCACAAAAGAAGCTAGAACCGTTAAAGGAGATAATGGTGACCCACTAAAATGAGACAAGCTCTTTGTGCTTCTACATGTCTTGGTTCACAGAGACAAATTTTAGATTCAAAATCATCTCATCATATGACATCTTTATAGTCTATATTATCTTCTTTTGAGCCTTGTACTATGTCACCTATTTTTATGGGGAACAATGCATACATGAATATAATTGGGAAGATATGTATCGATATTAGAGAGGATACTTTCAATGA
>VDFB02333521.1:0-12733 GCA_007258455.2 Sequoia sempervirens
AGTTGTAACACTTGATCATAGAAGATTGTAGAGGTTTAAATAACCTTCCTTATTCCACTGGCAACCTGTCACGTCTACAGTACTTGAAAATAGTAAGTTGTATAGGTTTAAATAACCTCTTTGATTCCATTGTCAACCTATCACAAATGTAGCAGTTGAACATAATAGGAAGTTTCAAAGGTTTAAATAACCTCCTTGATTCTATTGACAATATATTGCAACTACAACATTCGAAACTAAAATATTATCATGGTTTAAATAATTTATATGTATTTATGTCCAATGTTTGTTTATCTTTCTATGCATTGTATTTGGGATGAAATAAAAATAGTTTTTTCCATATTTTTATGAGTATTTAAGCATTTTTTAACATGTGCCAGATTTTTCTTGTGTTTTTCCTATTTTAAACCTGAGTAATTGAATTCCATTTATACTTTCAGTTTACTGTGTCAATGGCATGTAAATGGAATGCTACTTGGCCTTGAACTTATGGATTTTTTTCTCATTCTTTAACTTTCCTAAAATAAGATTACATTTTTTTGATTGCTATATGCAGGTACAATGATCTCCTAAAGCAAGTTTATGTTTTGGTGTCTGTTATTTGCATACCTGTGCAAAATTTGTAAATAGAAACTAACCCTGTACAATTGAATGTTTACACATGTGACTTATATAGTAAAATATATGGAATTTATATACTATATAGCCATTTTATTATTTTTCCAAAGAGTTTTGTTGAAATATTAGAGGTTATTACCTCTGTTGAGAATGAAATTGAACTTTAACTCAAGATTTAAGGACATTGAAAGTTATTAATAGAAGTTCATTCTAAATAAACATGTAATATTTCATTGGATCAATAAGTAGAGACATTTTCATTAGAGTTTTGAGATTTTGTTCACAATACTGCATTTTAGGAAAATGTTTGTGGAAATAAAACCCCATAGGTCCTTTAAACTCAAATTTTTGAGTTACACTATTGGAATAATCATCACAAAAATCCCATGTTTGAGTAGTGACTGATCTAATGTTTTTGTAAGAATCTGTCATGGTCACTCAACAAACATAAATCAATTAATAATCTTAAGTATTTTATTCATTTTTACCTCCTTATTCAAAGTAATCACTAAGTAACTAGCTGCTAAGATGGGTTGATACCCTGATTAATTAATTACTAAGCAATCTCAAGTGTATTAATATAAAGATATGTATTTAATTTGCCTTTGTTTGGTTATTAATAATAATAAATAATAAATTAAATAAATAACTACTAAGGTAGGTTGTACTTTGTTAAACTGATCACTGAGCAATCTCATTAGTGTAAATTAGTGATGTAAAAGCAAGACTGTTAATTATTGGTAGGATTGATTAATTACCTAATTGATTAAATAGTTGATTAATTATTTACTTTTGTGAAGCTATTAAACAAAAAGGAGGCACTATTTATAACTTAAACAATGGATGAAAAAGATTGACACTAGGTAGGTTGTGAGAAGAATTCAAACCTAAGGACACAGTCTAGGGTTTCCTCAATTTTTGTAATAGAGGTTTCAATATTTGACTAAGTTTCTATTAATCATCCCTATGTGAATCATTAAGGTGTTCCTCTATTTCCACGACTTCTCTAATACTCTTGTTTGTGAAGCAACCTTCTAGGGCTAGAAGTTTAGTGTTTACAATATAGATAGAGTGCTTGGTTTAATCCTCATGTTTGACATAAGCTGACTTTTAAACCTTACTAAATTATATATCTGCACCATGTTCCTTGATTCTATTCTAGAGAGAATAAATTGTTTCTCCAATGAAGGATCTGCTACATGAGTGCAGGTTTAAGCAAACACCCTTCCCCATTTTGGGGCTAAGGGGATCTCTTAGACTCCTAAACTTGTTTCTAAGGGTGTCAAGTAGGTTTGTAACATGTTTTAATACCATTTTATCTAAGTATCTTAGCTATCTTTTCTGATGTACCTGGAAGGTTGTCTTATGTTCCTCCTTATTGCTTTTGTCTTTCCTTTGGGAGCCTCTTTTTTCAATGTTTTCTGTCTTTTATATTTTTTTATTTCCTATGGCCATCTCTTTTTAAAACTTTAGGAGATGTCTTTCTTTTGCTCTCTTGTGATCTACATTAGAGGTTTTTAGTGCCCTTGTAATGAGGGTGTTAAGAATTCCTAGTGTTTGGAATGGAAGGTGATGTGAGTCTGCTCAAATGTACATATGTGTCTTCTTTATATAGACCTTTCTTGAGGGTGATCCATCCTCATTTCTTATAATTAGAAGTTTAGAACATTTAGGAATGGAAGTCTATTATTTTTATCTACCGCCATTGTGAATTGCATATGATTTGATACTGTATTGAGGTGTTTGAAGGAAATGCCTAGATTATCTCTGCCTTGAGGCCATTTGACACTACTGTTATCAATGAATTGGTACTATGATTTATGTACGAGATCAAATGATCCATGGCCTCATTTTTGAGTTTTTCCATGAAGGGCATAGCCATAGTTGGGGTGAGGGGTGAGTGGGAAGCCCATGGCCACCCCTTCTTTCTATTTAAAATTTTCTTTTGAGAAACTAAAGCATGGTGATCTTGAATTTTTTTGACTTGCCTGGTTGTCATTCTCCATAATTTATTTGGTTGTCTCAATAGCTTCATCAAGGAGATGTTTGTGAACAGTGACACCACATCAAAGCTCAAGAGTAGTTTGCAATCTTCAACTTTTTCTTCCTCGAGTTTATTTACAAAAATACAAAAAACATGTAGTCCTTAATGAATGCTGGTGTCTTACCCAGAAATGGATCAATTTTCTTGCTAAATAACTAGCTAAGTTCCGTGTTGGAGATTTTATCAAATACACATTAGGTCTCAAGGATGCTACTAGTTTGTGCACATTAGGCACCCCATATATTCTTGGCATTATTGGGCCTTTGCATTATGTCTTTGTTTCCGTTCACTGCTCAACAATGACTCATTTATGATCTTTGCCACATCTTATATAGTTTTGTTCATGGTTTCACTTCTTACCAACCAGTAGCTTCTGCTGATCTCTAGATGGTCCTCATTTTATTAATATAATCCTTGGTTTTAAGCACAATATTGGCACTCCCTTTGTCCACTTTGAGAACAATGATCTTCTCATTGTTGTTAAGTTTTTATAATGCCCAGTTTACTTCCTTCAAGATGTTGCTCCTGGGTGGTTTTGTATTCCTTAATATTCTTGAACAGTCCTATCTAATTTCTTCAGCAGTATGATCTGGTTGGTTGAGTATGATATTTGAAAATTTGACTAGTAGTTTCTCATTAGGGATATGGCTAAGGGCAATGTCAATTCTTGGTCTTTACGAAGCCAGCTTAGGGTTGCAACATCTAAGGTAGTTGATGAGAGGTAGGCAACGTTTTGTGATATGAAATGAGCATATGGGACTAAACTCTATGCTTTATTTGCAATTGACTGGTTTGGCATTTTTCTTCTTTTTTTGAACTAATTCTAGACACTTTTGAAGGATTTTTGTTGCTAGGTAGTTAAGCTTTGCACTGCAAAGGTAATGTGCTGCATAATTATTAAAGATGTCTTCATCCAGCAATAAAAATGAGTATATGGGCCTAAATTTCTATACTTTATTTGCATTTCACTGGTTTGGAAATTTTCTTCTTTTCTTGAACTAGTCTAGACATTTTTGAAGTATAAATATTGCTAGTTAGTTGAGCTTTGCATTGCAATGGAATTGTGTTGCATAATTATCAGAGATATCCTCTTCCATGTGATATATTCTCCCACCTGGGATGTTTATTTTCTTAAAGGATGAATTGCTGCTTTTATGATCACAATTTTCTGATCAGATCTATTTGGAAAGAAAGAAACATTTTTTGGTGTAACATTTTTCTCTTGAAAGGAAAAAAAACATATAAGCATATTTTGAGATATTGCAGGTTAAGAAATAGGACTTTTGAATTTAAAGGTAGGGTAGATTTTAAAGGAAACATTATTTTTGAAAGTGTTTTGGTCACTTTCAGATCCAAGACTGAATTTTGAATTAGAAGGTCTAAACTTTGTAATCTGGTACTTGTATTTTTAAAGGTGAACCCCTTTTTCTTGGCTGGGAAGGGTTGAAGCCCTGGGATGGCATCACCCTAGGAATTCTCACCACACAAATGTACCTGAGAATCAGACTTGGGCTAGCAGTGGTAATCTCCTGCCAATTTACTGCCAGACCACTACCCAAGAACATCATATGGTATTTGGTTCTAAATTCAGATAATCTGATTCTATCATTATTCCTTTCTTGATTTACTTTTGTGAATTGGTAAGACATAAAAATTGATGCGAAGTGTGTAGTAACTTTTTTTTCCCTTTGTTCCAGATCCAGTCTTGAGATTTCAGCTACTTGATATTGAAATGGCTAATGAAGAAGACAAAGGGATGGTGTCTCATCATCATCATCAGATTTACTGTTTGACAAGCTTACAGATAGGGTATGTAGATGAATATTTTTGTAGATTACTTTAACAAAATAAATTTTCCTTTCTATGTGCATATTAGTTTTTAAAAGTTAATTGTGGCCTTGTTGGTATTTTAACAAGTATTGTGTTTCTTGCATTTGTATATAATACTACGTTGTTAGTTTATAGGCTAAGTGACTACAAATCAAATTACTGATTCAATAAATACTAAATAGTTATTCTCCTTGATTCCATTGGCAACCTGTCACAGTTGGAACCTTGAACATAGAAGGGTGTGAACATTTAAATAACCTTCCTAATTCCATTGCCAACTTGTCACAACTGTAACACTTGAACATGGTAGGGTGTATAGATTTAAATAACCTCCCTCATTCCATTGGCAACCTGTCACAATTGTAGCACTTGAACATAGAAATGTGTAAAGGTTTAAATAACCCCCCTGATTCTATTGGCAACCTGTCATAGCTGCAACACTTGAACATAGAAGACTATAGAGGTTTAAATAACCTTCCTGATTCCATTGGCAACCTATCACATCTGCAACACTTGAAAATAGAAAGTTGCAGAGGTTTAAATAACCTCTCCAATTCCATTTTCAACCTCTCACTTGAATATAATAGGAAATTTTAAAGGTTTAAATAACCTCCTTGATTATGTTGACAATCTATCACAACTGCAACACTTAAAAATAAAATATTGTCAACAATTTGAATAATCTCCTTGATTTCATTAGCAACCTGTCACAGCTGCAACACAACACTTGAACATAGAAGGGTGTGGACATTTAAATAAGCTCCCTAATTAAATAACCTCCTTGATTCCATTAGCAACCTGTCACAGCTGCAACACTTGAACATAAAAGGGTGTGGACGTTTAAATAAGCTCCCTGATTCATTTGGCAACCCGTCATAGCTGCAACACTTGAACATAGAAGGGTGTGGATGTTTAAATAAGCTCCCTGATTCCATTGGCAACCTGTCATAGCTGCATCACTTGAACATGGTAGGGTGTATAGATTTAAATAGCCTCCCTGATTCATTGGCAACCTGTCACAATTGCAGCACTTGAACATAGAAGGGTGTAAAAGTTTAAATAACCTCCTTGATTCCATTGAAAATAGAATGTTAGGATGTGTTCCAGAGTGCTTCATTAATTCAAATATTTTGAGTGATTCCATGAGATGACATCTCTTTGAGGCATTTTGTCAAACAATTTAGGTGTTTTTTCTATGATTCCACATCTTGCATATATGTCTACCAGAGCATATCCAACTATAACATCTGACAAAAATTCCCCTACCATTATGCTTTGGTGCAAGTTCATAGCCCGTCCAGTGTGCATGTCCAACACCAAAGAGAATGGAAAGGTCTTTTTTTTTACCCAACTACACCCTCCTATTATTTCCTTAGAAAAAAGGATGCCTAATTATTACAAGAGATTCATAGAATATCAGGTTCAGATAAAATGGAACATAGACCTCACCTGGAAACCAGAGAGTCTATTGAGTGATTGATTTTTCTTCCAAAGGTTCTCTATGAAAGAATAGATCATTGTCGCTTGACTTATCCATTCCTCTTCATTTTCTCCCAATGATTTTATAACTCTAACAAAGCATTTAGACTTTTCAAAGCTTTTTAGATGAAAAATTAGATGAGCAGGCTTCTGGTAGCTTCCCATTGCTAATTCCAAGGATAGCAACTCTTCCCATGGAACATCCCATAGTATTTTACATGGTATTGTAAGCATTTTATTTGATGATGGGCACTGAAAACATAGGAACAAACACTTTTATAAGTGCCTTAACTTGGCATGACAATATTTCAAAAGATGATGCAGTCTAAAAGGATAAGCTCCACTGACTAACCTGCACCATTAGGATACGCCTATTTGTGACCAACAAAATCCAGTGATTTGATACCTCAAAATGTTCCTTGTATAAATCCGACCATGCAAATTTTGAAGGTTCCATTGAAATATTTGTGCATCCAAAATGTCTCCTTTCTTCTGCAAGGTAAAGCACCATCTGCAAAGTCAACAACATACAAATCAATGTTCTCTCTTTAATAGTGCTCAACAATACATAAGAAACTAGTGCAATTCATCCATTAATATGTCTAGATAATTTGAAGATCAATAAAGCACTAGTATGTGAATGGAAACACATTGTCATTGATGGCATGGTTTGTTGGTGTTTAGATGGTGTTGTTTCAGTGCCCACCTAGTGTCAAGCCCTTGCAGGGCTGGTGGGCTTGTGGGCCACTTTACTTGTGCACTTGGACTGTTGGTTGTTAGGGGATGGGGCCCCCTATTTGTGTTCCCACTAGCTGGGCCCGGTTAATGCCAATAACTCAAGCTGACGGCCCATTCAAAACCTCAATTTACAGAAAAAAATACATGAAACACATTAATTTATAGGTTAAAGCATAAAGGTGACATGCACTAATTTCTTGAAGAGATTCTCATTCAACCCTGATAACAAGTACAAAACTGATGAAATTATTGAATTGGGCTGTCAAACTTTTGAGGATAGATGATCCAAATATTGATTTTTTTAACAACTTTCCTATAAGATTGTTGATTTCAACAAATTCACTCACTTATGTTTATTAGTATTTAAAAGCTATTGTTTTATTGCCATACATATGTGTGTGTGATATCCTTATTGTAAATACATTTATATATCATAGTGAATCAAATAATTAGACTAAAACTACATTTGGCATCTGCATCCAAACACACTTGGACTGGACTATACTTACATAAGTCAACACTGAGAACCAAACCAGATTTCCAAATCAGTAATCATGGTGTTATTGTCATTAATGTTTATATCATATTGGTATCCTCAGAATTATTACAAATGGTCAATTTACAAAACCTTAACAAATATTCCACAGATATTCTTGTCCATAAATAGATAAAATATAAATACAATAATCTGCAGGAAAGTAAAAATTCCCAAGTAAAAAGTGAAAAGGGAAATGACCTGCCCAGATGTTTCCCTTTCATTATATTCTTCAAAGAATTCCACTACTCTGGATGGCACGTGAGATCCTGATCCTATTTGAAATAGATTTGTTTCCAAATACCTGAAAACATGTACAACTTCCACCAATACCATGCACAGTCAAGGAAACAAAGTCCAAGACTCCACTCACAGGCTGAACAATAATACCCAAGAATGCTCTCCCAAGACCATGTACAAAACCAATAACACCATGTTCTCTTGCACTTTCCAAAGGTTTAGTTAACACTCTAGAGAAACCAAATGCCACACCCTGTGCTAAAGCCTCAGTGCCTTGTAAAATGCCATCACCAACTCCTGTAATTTTCCTTGAAGAATCCTACAAAAAATCCATAAAAATGTCATATAAGGACAATGAATATGTTCATATTTCTCAAATCTGTGGATTTTTCCTCAATTTAAATATAATTTTTATGTTCACCTGTTTTATATGCAACTGAAGGAATTGTCCATCTGTGGAAAGTTTGGCAAGTCCTTTACTCAGAGATGCCAATGTTGAGCTTGTCATACCAAGTAAATCTACTCCAAAAAGAAAATGCAGGGGATTATGTATCAAATCTCTCCAAATCCGGTGGGTAATTGATGGTAAGACAACACTTTTTCTCATGAACATGTGTCTGTGAACAACTTTCCTAAGATGGATCTGACAAAGCAAAGAGTTGCAATGATCAGGAACATAACTTCAAATGCTGACTTGTTTTCTTTCCATTTAACATGAAGACTTGAAACAATCAATCTAAGATCACAACTATTGATCCATAAATTCGATCAGAATTATTCATATGTGGAAGTTGAATTGAGATGTTGCACTAACCTGCATTTTGACTATATTCCCAATAGTGTCAATTACAGGACTCCAAATACCAAGCACTCCATGAGGCCTCTGGGCAGTGTTGTCTCTAGTGAAAACTTTAACCTCATTTCTGCTATATCAATCAAACTAACCCATAAAACAAAGTAGTTAAGTAAAGTTCAACCTCAATTACATTGATATTAAAAAGATTGTCCATTTTCATCTTTCAGTGATCTGAATGAGATTAAAATTTCTCTCAAATAATGCCAAACATTCTTATAAAATCCAAAAATAAGACATTTCCAATGTTAATAGTTAAGAGAGTGAGATTAATGCAATGTAGTTTTTGAGCTGGTATAATATGCTTTACTAGGTGTATTGAATATCATATACTTTATTGATTTTCAAGATTGAGGCATGAAATGTTAACCGGAAACAGTTGCATAGGTACACAGGTGAAAACTTATGTAGAGGTTTTACCATATATGGCGTGTGGGGAACCAAATAAAAGAATAGAAAGATAGAATCTTAGGTTAACATCTATTAAAAAATTGCTATATGACTAGAAACAGGGGAGGAAAATCAATTAACTTTGAATCCCTAGGAACGTTTGTAAAAATTCTAGAAATCTAAGCACCTGCAAAGCATTGAAAATTCAATGAGACAACAAAAAATGGAATGATTCCCAGTTACGATGAATTTGAGCTATGAAAAAATTCTTGTGGATGTGAGATCTAGGTAAATTTGTTCTTGCTTCAATTAAACTAAAATGCATGAAAATGTTAAATAGAAACAATAGGTATGTTTTCAATGTAGTCATTGGCACAAGTGCTTGTATGACTATGACCTATTACAAGCCTCTATAGAAAATATTGGATGAAACATGTGGTTACCATATTATGGATAATTGGATGTAACTTATCAATACCTTTACTAATTCAATGATAGATCAACTAATTGGGTAAAACCCATCAATGCACATTCTGATTGGATGTTGGATCTAGGTAAATTTGTTCTTGCTTCAATTAAACGAAAATAGATGAAAATGTTCAATATAAACATTAGGTATGTTTTCAATATAGTCATTGGCACAAGTCCTTGTATGACCCATTACAAGCCTTTAAATAAAACATTGGATAAAACATGTGGTTACCTTATTATGGATTATTGGATGTAACTTATCAATACCTTTACTAATTGAATGATAGATCAATTGATTGGGTAAAACCCATAAATGCACATTCTAAGTGATGATAGGAAAATCCCACATGGTTCACGTGATAAATAGATGATTAACTCATGAATAGACATTTTCATTAAGTGGAGATCCTTGTCACTGTCAGTGTCTTGAAAATCCTTCCATCTTCTTTTCCTGTTTCCTTTGATTCAAGGGTTGATGGGCTTTGGCTCAACCCTAGGATATCTTGCTTTGAGCTTTATTAGATACCAATGCTAGAAAACTATTACTCTGGTTTTTCTATTTTCGTGCAGTTTCAAGCTCTAATACTTGTCTTTTGTCTCTTTTCTCCTATGTTGCAAAATTACTTATTTATACAAGAGGTTTAAGAATTGAACATAGTTTTCTTGTTTTTTGGATGCTTCAGTAGAGAATATAGGTTATCTTTCTATTTAAGGATTGAAACAAGATACAATGCAGGTACAATGTGTTATATGTCTGGATCCATTCAGATGGAAAATGTCTTACCTCCTGAGAATGGTGGTGGCATGTGGCAATGGGTTTTTGGAAAGAGTGTTGCAAACATAGAATTCATTAATGTGGGATCCCAAGATGGCTTTGTTGGAGTGGCAGCACAATCTCTTTCTAGAATTCTTCTGGTATGTGATCTTAACCTACCTGCATCTATACTTGTTCTCCCTAGAGTAGGGAGTGCAATGCTTATTTTTTCTTAGATCTGAGTTGAATTCTATTAGCAATGAATAACATTTAATTTCTAATTTGTGGAAAATTTTCTAGATTGACCTAGCCACTTTCAATGGAGAAATTATTTGTTAGGTAACTTTTATTTATGTTCTAATAGCAAGTTGATCTTAAGTTGGATATTTTGTGGATTCAGTTTAGGTTGTTATGCTTGTTTTTTGAAACTAAATTTGTGTAATGATCACTGGAGCCAAATGCATTCATTTTCTCACTTAATGATGTGATGGTAACAAACATGGTCAATAGGAGAGCTTGTCCTGGGATATTTGGTGGTGAGGTAATCCAATGTTGATTATTCACACTCATGCATTATATGTCATGACTGATTTTCTTATATTGATTTCTTCTTAGAGATATGAACTTTCAACCTGTTGTTTTTGTATGTTACTTAACAATGCTTCTATAATGCTAGGGCATTTTGAGGCAGAAGTTAGTTGGGTGTGGCCTTGCATTTATAGTTGTTGGAGGATCTGGTAGGTTATGATCTCTCATTGTAATAAGAGTTAGAGAATGCTTCATTATCTTTATGCTCAATGGCTATGATACATGCAATTGTGTTGTACAAAGTTGATTTTAATATTTTTTTTGTGAATATATTGAAAAACCCTCTAAATTTCTACTGTATTAAAGGATTATATTTTTATGGTGCATAATCTATTGTCTGATGTTGTTTGTTGTTGTATATGATGCTTAGTTTAAGGAAGCAAAAAGAATCTAAAATATAGGAAGAAGTCACCAGCTGATCTTTTTTTTCAATTTTCAGGCCACTTGAATGTTTGTTGTATTTTCTTTTAAAGGGTTGTTTGTACTTTGTAGTATCTAGAGGTTTAGGTAAAAACTAAAAAAAAAATAGAGAAACTGTAACATGGTGGGCATGAAAGAGAAGATGCAGAGTTACGATTTATTTTATTTTTTGTTCTTATATGGCCATGCCAAAGTCTTATATGAGTTTTGTCTTTTGGTACAGGAATATCAATTAAGGTTACAAACGTACCAAGTGCTCAATTACTGGGAGCCAATGGTTGTGACGATGGTCTTGGGGTGGGTTCCTTTTAACATCTTAAGATGCTACATTGTACTAATTATTTTTTTCTCATCTCATTTTCTAACACTCTTAGTAACTAAAGCTTTGAGCAGTTTCTGTCCATTTTGCATACTCTTCATAGTGGTGCATTGTCTTATTCTTTGTAGTCATTTTGTGTTCATTCTTAGCATAATTCTTGAAATTCCCAGTGCCTTACTGTTTTATGTTCATATCATTTTATTTTTCTTTTCAATTTGTAACTTGCTTTGTCTTAACTTATTGTAGATTACAACATACATGAAAGAAGGAATAAATAGAATATCATTGCAAGCATATGACCCTCAGTCTTTTGTTCTAGTTGTAAGAATTATGTGTCGTCAGACAGTATCATTACAAGCTATGGAGGATCACAAAGGATAAAATGTGGTTGTTAGAAGCTCTTTGTTTCACATGGGAAGAGTTGTATAATGGAGAAATGACAGTTGAAGGCATTGTTCCAGTTTTATCATAAGTCCACATCCATTTCCTCCCAGATAAACATTTAGATAGCTTTTGAATGTGCCTTATCAAATATAATTGTATCAAGTGGCAATGTTGTTGATGCTACACCTTTTAGTCTTATCACCATTGAATCCATTAGTGAGCAACTTCACAATCATATTACATATTAGTGTTCTACCATAGTCACTATAATGGAAAATCTCACAGAACTGTTGAAACAAGTAAAGGATGCCATATTGTAAAAAATTTAATGTGCTCATTATTAGATCTTGGCTGTATTTTCATTTTAATAAACTTATTCTAAAACCCTCGTTGAAATCTTATTTTTAGGTTGTAGCTCATCAAATTGGAGAGGTGAACATGCACTCTTTACTTTCATCCGACCATGACCAGTGAGATTTCTAGATAGGAAGTTGCCATCCTTCTCATTTGAATCCTTCCAATCTTCTCTCAAGGGTTGTTCAGCAAGAATGGGAGGGCAAGGCTGCTTTGAATCGAGCAATATATGTACCACAAATAATATAACTACATTTACTATATATTTTCATGTCTTTTCTCCCTTCAATTTTTGTAGCATTTGTATCATATCTTGGATTTGTCTTCCATGGCAACCAAGAGTGCAGTGAAGGATGTATTTCTTGGATATTTGTTTATGCAGTTATATGCTATTTGTAATTCCTTTGGTTATGCAATTATTTGTTGTTTGCATATTCTTTTTTTCTCATGCAATACAAAAAAACATTTGAATATCTATGATATTTGAGCTTTATATGCATAAAGTTGTTTGTTGATTGTATATTTTTTTTCATGTTAATCCAATACAAAAAAAAACATTTGAATATCTATAATATTTGAAGTTTATATGCATAAATTTGTGAGAATTAATTAAGTTAGACTTGATTTATAACTTGAATCATTGATTCACTCAAATAAATGATTAAACCATGACTAAATAAATGACTACTATGACTAAAATAAATGAATGCAATGAC
>VDFB02333521.1:12833-26801 GCA_007258455.2 Sequoia sempervirens
TCTAATTTGTGTATATCCTGCAATTATTGCATTCCATGGGACCACATTTCTTTGAGGAATTTTTCCAAACACTTCAAGTTCCTTGTCCATGATCCCACATTTAGCATACATGTCTACAAGAGCAATTGCAACTACAATATCTAACAAAATTCCTCTATCCTTTATGCTTTGATGGATGTCCATACCCTGTTCCAAGGCTCCCAATTTGGCACCTAGAACCCAATCTAAAATTGATTCCATTGACAACCTGTCATAGCTGCAACACTTGAAAATAATAGAGTGTGGAGGTTTAAAGAAGCTCCTTGATTCCATTGGCAAGTTGTCACAACTGAAACACTTGAGCATAGAAGGGTGTAAAAGTTTAAATAACCTCCTTGATGCTATTGGAAACCTGTCGCAGCTGCAACACTTGATCATAGAAGATTGTAGAGGTTCAAATAACCTTCCTTATTCCACTGGCAACCTGCCACATCTGTAGTACTTGAAAATAGTAAGTTGTAGAGGTTTAAATAACTCCCTAATTCCATTGTCAACCTATCACAAATGTAGCACTTGAACATAATAGGAAGTTTCAAAGGTTTAAATAACCTCCTTGATTCTATTGAGAATCTATTGCAACTGCAACATTCGAAACTAAAATATTGTCATGGTTTAAATAACCTCCTTGATTCCATTAGCAACCTGTCACAGCTACAACCTTGAACATAGAAGGGTGTGAACATTTAAATAACCTTCCTGATTCCATTGGCAACCTGCCACAACTGTAGCACTTGAACATGGTAGGGTCTATAGATTTAAATAACCTCCCTTATTCCATTGGCAACCTGTCACAGCTGTAGCACTTGAACATAGAAATGTGTAAAATTTTAAATAACCCCCCTGATTCTATTGCCAACCTGTCACAGCTACAGCACTTGAACATAGAAGACTGTAGAGGTTTAAATAACCTTCCTGATTCCATTGGCAACCTGTCACATTTGCAGCACTTGAAAATAGAAAGTTATAGAGGTTTAAATAACCTCCCCAATCCCATTGTCAACCTCTCACAGCTGCAACACTTGAATATACTAGGAAGTTTTAAAGGTTTAAATAACCTCCTTGATTCTATTGACAATCTATTGTAGCTGCAACATTCAAAACTAAAATATTGTCATGGTTTAAATAACCTCCTTGATTCCATTGGCAACTTGTCACAGCTGTAACCTTGAACATAGAAGAGTGTGAACGTTTAAATAACCTTCCTAATTCCATTGGCATCCTGTCACAACTGTAGCACTTGAACATGGTAGGGTCTATAGATTTAATAGCCTCCCTGATTCATTGGCAACTTGTCACAGAGCAATAACAAAATGACTTGGTTTATTAGAACCACAAGCAGCTGTAATGCCACTCTGACTAACTGTGCTATGTTAGTCATGCGTATGATACTTTTTCCCTACATTATCAGTTAAAAATAATGAAAGATGCACATCCAAGTTGGGATGGTCCACCTTTACATCACATTTCTTTATTTCCTCTTCCTTGTAGTTGGCCTACATTTCTGATATGAGGGGCAAGTTAGAATGCACATACATCAATTCCTTTGAGCATGGCACAATGTGCCCTACTAGTTTCAATCAATGCATGCAAGAAGCTGAAGGAGCATGCCAAATGCAATCTGGCCTGGGATTGGGACATATGGTTTGCCTAAGTCATTGCTTATCTTGTTGCTAATTCTCTTTCTAAACTATAACTTGAATAATGAGATTTTTTATTAATCCCAATATATCCCAGTCTCTTTGAGTAAAATCTTCTTTTTTGTTTGAGAATTTGTTATCTGGTAGAGGTAATGTAAATGGCTCTCGTGTTGTGACTAAACTTATCAAAATGGTTAAGTAGCAATGGGAGAAGATTGACAAAATGATGAGAACAAACAAGATCTTTTACAAGGTGATGAAGAGCTTCGTGGGGGTTTTCCTATCAATTTATGGGACCTGACAAATCCCTGTTTCATGAGATATTAACAATTCACTTATCAACAAAAGGAATAAGGCCAATCCCTAATTTTTTGGTTCTTGCTAAAACTATAATTTAGTTGGCTCATTTGCTCTTTTATTGTTTTTTGCATAATTTCAGATAGCCAGTAAGATCTTGTGACTTTGGTTTGGCCACTCACCTTGTATGGACTTTAATGCTCTTTGTACTTGAAGGACTTATGCTACCTAATCATATAAATCAGAAAAATGAATCCACCCATATAGAGACAAAATCAAAGATATATTACATGGTTGCTCGTATTCCTATCACCTGGTTCTATCATTTTTTACTGGTTCAGGGTTCTAAAGTTTGGGAAGGGAGCACATATTATTAAACATGGAACAACATTTGGAAAAATCAAGAGAAATTCATTACTTGCAACTTCAAAATCAAAAGCAATGTGCATTACACTGCCCCCTCTCATGGCAGTTGGTCTGTTGCCCATTGAAAGTGAAGTCATAAATAACATGATATATAAGGATAACCAATATAGAGAAACTCAATATGAACTTTGACAACAGGAAGAATGATGTAAGAATCAGGGAAAGAACTAAATTAATTTGTTTATATTCTGATAGGTCCTGCAAAGCAATTTTGACTGAAAGGGCATTAAAAACTGTCATCATCATCATTGTTTTAAATATAAGTTAAATTTTTAACTCTTGGAGTTCCTCTTTATACATCTACTCACTATCATAAGCTGTTGTACTTTCAAGTCCCAAGGACCTATTTTGGTTAGTCATAGGCATTAATATAATCTCTTCTTTCCTTCTACTTTTAGTGGAATCTCAAATTTAGGGATCTTTTTTTTACTGTTGATTGCATCCATTTAAGAACTTAGTAGGATGTTGGGCTACCATAAGTCAAGCATGATGATGTCAAAAATTGAAAAAGGCCCTCCCTTGTTGGCTACACTGAAGTTGTTGCTACTACACCCTTATAAGACTGAGCCATAGGAATACAAGAACCTGTGAAATCCTAGTGGAAAAATTAGAAAGCTCTATACAGAAATTACATATATGTAGGGAGAGAAAATTATTTTAGAAGGATTTCCAAGATTTAGCTCAGACTACTCCCTACATCTATAGAAGTTAAATTTTTAACTCTTGGAGTTCCTCTTTATACATCTACTCTCTATCATAAGCTGTTGTACTTTCAAGTCCCAAGGACCTATTTTGGTTAGTCATAGGCATTATTTAATCTCTTCTTTCCTTCTACTTTCAGTGGAATCTCAAATTTAGGGATCATTTTTTTTACTGTTGATTGCATCCATTTAAGAACTTAGTAGGATTTTAGGCTACCATAAGTCAAGCATGATGATGTCAAAAATTGCAAAAGGCCCTCCCCTATTGGCTACACTGAAGTTGTTACTACTACACCCTTGTAAGACTGAGCCATAGGAATACAAGAACCTATGAAATCCTAGTGGAAAAATTAGAAAAATCTATACAGAAATTACATATATGTAGGGAGAGAAAATTATTTTAGAAGGATTTCCAAGAATTAGCTCAGACTACTCCCTATATCTATTTCCTATTTAGTGCATAAATATTGAAGGTACAGTGCATATTCTGTAGAATTTTTTTATGTATTTGAGGGATAGATAATGCTTGAGCAGTGTATACATTGTCTATTAACATGGAAATATTACTATCTAGCATGGATTTTTAATATCCATACTAAAGTAAAAGAACCTCATTTTTTCAATTAGGAAAAAAAAATTTGAAAATGATCAAATAAATTTGTTATTTTCAAGTAAGAGGTTCAAATACTACTTCAAAACTTTACAATTATAGATGAGAAAAATAGTCCTATCAGTCACTAGTTGACTATTTTAGACAAGATTGACTAGAAGGAGAATAAAAAACAATGGGAAGAAATAAACATGGGCACTGGATAAGATCAGGCATTAAGAGAAAAGCATGATTTTTTCAACGAGGACAAGCAATTTACAACATGATCAAATAAATATGTTATTTTTGAGTAAGAAGTTCAAATACTACTCAGAAATGTTGCATTATAGTTGAGAAAAATAGCCTTCATCATTAATTGACTACTTTAGACAAAGTTCGCTGGAAGGAGAAGCAAAAACAGATAAGAAATAAACATAGGAACTAAATAAGATGGGGCATTTTTTGCTTCACTTGTAAGCCGTAGGATTTTATTTATTTTAATTCTTGTTTTATACTCACAAGTTGTTACTTGTTACTTCCTGCAACTTTTCCTTTCCCTTTAGTCAATTCACATTTCTTCTTTTCCTCATCCCTTTTCCTTCTATGAAATTTTGGAAATATGAAGATGCAGCTTGAATAACAATGTAAACTCTTCATAGTCATATGCAAAGAACTGTACATCATCAAAACTCACAAAGTGCTTACCTCCATGTTCAAAATTTTATGTAATAATGTTTAGGGTGTCCTTAATATAGCCAACATGGGCTCAAAGGTCAACCATGCACACCTAATGATCAACTATATATGTAAATTGTAATGCCATAAGGGTTACTGACGTGTGAAGTATGTGCAACCCTCATCCACTAAACCTGCATGAATGCATGCACCTAGAACCCAAGCAAAGTTTACAATGTTAGGATGTGTTCCAGAGTGCTTCAATAATTCAAAGATTTTGAGAGGTTCCTTGAAAAATCCATTTTGTGCACATTCTACAATCAATCATTTCATTCCATGAGATGACATCTCTTTGAGGCATTCTGTCAAACAATTCAGGTGTTTTTTCTACAATTCCACAACTTGCATATATGTCTACTAGAGCATATCCAACTATAACATCTAACAAAAACTCCCCTACCATTATGATTTGGTGCATGTTCATAGCCTATCCCAAAGCTCCCATTTTGGCACAAGCAGGGAGGATGCTGGTAAAGGTTGTGGAATCTGGCTTTACACCTACCAATTGCATTTGCTTGAAAGTTTCTAAAGCCTTTTCAACAAATCCATTTTGTGCATATCCTAAAATATTGCAATCCATAGACCACATTTCTTATACAGATATTGTCGTGTATTGTCTATGCATTGATGGATATTCACATCTTGTTTCAAAGCTCCCATTTTGGCACAGGCAGGGAGGATGTTGGAAAAGGTTTTGGAATTTGGCTTTACACTTGTGAATTGTATTCACTTGAAAGTTTTTAAATCCTTTCCACCAAATTCATTTTGTGCATATCTATTGTAGATTCCTAAAGTTTTTCACCTTAGCTTTGTTGTAATCATCCCATTTAATCACCCTACTCTCATGCTATTGACTAACAGTCATTCCAATTGATCAAGTTTATCAAATAGTGTAGGTCTAAACTTGGAAGCATTCTATTATCTATGTATTTCTCCTGTAGTTCACATGAGTTTCTTGTTTTATGCTAGCCATATTAAAAGGGGTACCTTTGTTATGCAGATAATGTTGAAATCATAGGAGAAAGTTCTAACCAAGGCTGGTATTGTTTCACTGCCATTATTTTATTGTAATTTTGGACTTCTTTTACTTTCCTTTCACTATAGACATTTTCATTAAGTGGAGATCCTTGTCACTGTCAGTGTCTTGAAAAACCTTCCATATTCTTTTCCTGTTTCCTTTGATTCAAGGGTTGATGGGGTTTGGTTCAACCCTAGGATGTCTTGCTTTGAGCTTTATTAGATACCAATGCTAGAAAACTATTACTCTGGTTTTTCTATTTTCGTGCAGTTTCAAGCTCTAATACTTTTGTCTTTTGTCTCTTTTCTCCTATGTTGCAAAATTACTTATTTATACAAGAGGTTTAAGAATTGAACATAGTTTTCTTGTTTTTTGGATGCTTCAGTAGAGAATATAGGTTATCCTTCTATTTAAGGATTGAAACAAGATACAATGCAGGTACAATGTGTTATATGTCTGGATCCATTCAGATGGAAAATGTCTTACCTCCTGAGAATGGTGGTGGCATGTGGCAATGGGTTTTTGGAAAGAGTGTTGCAAATATAGAATTCATTAATGTGGGATCCCTAGGATGGCTTTGTTGGAGTGGCAGCACAATCTCTTTCTAGAATTCTTCTGGTATGTGATCTTAACCTACCTGCATCTATACTTGTTCTCCCTAGAGTAGGGAGTGCAATGCTTATTTTTTCTTAGATCTGAGTTGAATTCTATTAGCAATGAATAACATTTAATTTCTAATTTGTGGAAACTTTTCTAGATTGACCTAGCCACTTTCAATGGAGAAATTATTTGTTAGGTAACTTTTATTTATGTTCTAATAGCAAGTTGATCTTAAGTTGGATATTTTGTGGATTCAGTTTAGGTTGTTATGCTTGTTTTTTGAAACTAAATTTGTGTAATGATCACTACAGCCAAATGCATTCATTTTCTCACTTAATGATGTGATGGTAACAAATATGGTCAATAGGAGAGCTTGTCCTGGGATATTTGGTGGTGAGGTAATCTAGTGTTGATTATTCACACTCATGCATTATATGTCATGACTGATTTTCTTATATTGATTTCTTCTTAGAGATATGAACTTTCAACCTGTTGTTTTTGTATGTTACTTAACAATGCTTCTGTAATGCCAGGGCATTTTGAGTAAAAATTTAGTTGGGCATGGCCTTTCATTTATAGCTGCTGGAGGAACTAGTAGGTTATGATCTCTCATTATAATAAGAGTTGGAGAATGCTTCATTATATCCCTGCTCAATGGCTGTGATACATGCAATTGTGTTGTACAAAGTTGATTTTAATATTTTTCTTGTGAATATATTGAAAAACCCTCTGAATATCTATTGTATTAAAGGATTATATGTTTATGGTGCATACTCTATTGTCTGATGTTGTTTGTTGTTGTATATGATGCTTAGTTTAAGGAAGCAAAAATAATCTAAAATATAGGAAGAAGTAACCAATTGATCTTTTTTTTTTCAATTCTCAGGCCACTTGAATGTTTGTTGTATTTTATTTTAAAGGGTCATTTGTAATTTGTAGTATATAGAGGTTTAGGTAAAAACTAAAAAAAAATAGAGAAACTATAACATGGTGGGCATGAAAGAGAAGATGCAGAGTTATGATTTTTTTAAATTTTATGTTCTTATATGGACATGCCAAAGTCTTATATGAGCTTTGTCTTTTGGTATAGGAATATCAATTAAGGTTACAAATAGATCGAGTGCTCAAATACTAGGAGCCAATGGTTGTGATGATGGTCTTGGGGTGGGTTCCTTTTAACATCTTAAGATGCTACATTGTACTAATTATTTTCGCTCATCTCATTTTCTAACACTCCTAGCAACTAAAGCCCTGAGCAGTTTCTATCCATTTTGCATACTCTTCATAGTGGTGCATTGTCTTATTCTTTGTAGTCATTTTGTGTTCATTCTTAGCATAATTCTTGAAATGCCCAATACCTTACTGTTTTATGTTCATATCCATTTTTTTTCTTTAGAATTTGTAACTTGGTTTGTTTTAACCTATTGTAGATTACAACATGCATCAAAGAAGGAACAAATAGAATATCATTGAAATCATATGACCCTCGGTCTTTTGTTCTAGTTGTAAGAATTATGTGTCACCAGACAGTATCATTGCAAGCTATGGAGGATCACAAAGGATAAAATGTGGTTTTTAGAAGCTCTTTGTTTCACATGGGCAGAGTTGTATAATGGAGAAATGACAGTTGAAGGCATTGTTCTAGTTTTATCGTAAGTCCACATGCATTTCCTCCCAAATAAACATTTAGATAGATTTTGAATGTGCCTTATCAAATATAATTGTATCAAGTGGCAGTGTTGCTGATGTTGCACCTTTTAGTCTTATCACCATTGAATCCATCAGTGAGCAACTTCACAGTCATATTGCAGATTAGTGTTCTACCATAGTCACTATAATGGGAAATCTCACAGAACCGTTGAAATAGGTAAAGGATGCCATATTGTAAAAATCTAAATGTGCTCATTATTAGATCTTGGCTATATTTTCATTTTAATAACTGTATTTTCATTTTAATAAACATATTCTAAAACCCTCGTTGAAATCTTATTTTCAGGTTGTAGTTCATCAAATTGGAGAGGTGAACATGCACTCTTTACTTTCATCCGACCATAACCAATGAGATTTCTAGATAGGAAGTTGTCATCCTTCTCATTCAAATCCTTCCAACCTTCTCTCAAGGGTTGTCCAATTGGAATGGGAGGGCAAGGTTGCTCTGAATCAGGCAATATATGCACCACAAATAATATAACTACATTTACTATATATTTTCATGTCTTTCTCCCTTCAATTTTTGTAACATTTGTATCATATCTTGGATTTGTCTTCCATGGCAACCAAGAGTGCAGTGAAGGATGTATTTCTTGGATCTTTGTTTATGCAGTTGTATGTTTGTAATTCCTTTGGTTATGTAGTTATTTGTTGTTTGTATATTCTTTTTTTCTCATGCAATACATTTTTTTTTTTGAATATCTATGATATTTGAGCTTCATATGCATAAAGTTGTTTGTTGATTGTATATATTTTATCATGTTAATCCAATACAAAAAAACCATTTGAATATCTATGATATTTGAAGTTTATATGGATAAATTTGTGAGAATTAATTAAGTTAGATTCAATTTATAACTTGAATTATTGATTCACTCAAATAAATGAGTAAACCATGACTAAATAAATGACTACTATGACTAAAATAAATGAATACAATGACCAAATATATGACTACAATGACTAAATATATGATTACAATGGCTAAATATATGACTACCATGACTAAAATAATGGCTAAATATATGACTA
Organism: Sequoia sempervirens; assembly: GCA_007258455.2. Lineage (NCBI taxonomy): Eukaryota > Viridiplantae > Streptophyta > Pinopsida > Cupressales > Cupressaceae > Sequoia > Sequoia sempervirens. The sequence goes on from VDFB02333521.1 coordinate 21,618, forward strand.
CCATGACTAAAATAATGATTAAATATATGACTAAAGCAATAACTAAATTAATGATTAAATGTGACTAAATTAATGACTAATAAATATATGACAAATAAATGACTACCATGACTAAATAAATGACTAGTTAAAAAAATCAATGACTAGATTAATGACTAAATATATGACTAAATAAATGACCAGTTAACAACAATAAATGACTAAATTAACGACCAAATCAATGACTAAATCAATGACCAAATCAATGACCAAATTGAAGACTAAATCAATGACTAGGATAAATGACTAAAATAGTTTAGTCATAAATTTGGTCACGTTATAAATGACCGGCAATAAACTACTAATGGTCACGTGACCAAAATTAGTCATTTATATGCAATTTTTAGTAGTTTATTTAGTCATATATTGTTGTTTTTGTACTTGCGCACCATCTCACCCAATGGTTCAACTTCAGTATCACAAACTTCACATAAAGTGAAATCATATGCATATGTCTGAACTGCAATTATGGTAAATTACTTTGACTAAAAATAAGCAGACATAAAATATGCCCAGAATGTGCACCCCCTCATGTGTCTATCCTGTGAACTCCCTTTTAAGTTCATGAAAGGAAACTACAACTATCAAGAGGAGAGACAAATGTGTAGGGTAGAGAAGGACTTTCTTTTGAACCTTCTCAAAGGACACCTCGGCATTCATAATATTGGTGTATTATGACTAATACTAATGTTACTATATTGCTAAAAGGGGCCAATCTACCAGACAGGCAACAAAATCCAAGTTATGGCATTGAGACTCAGCATTGACTTGTAATTCAATTCAGTTAACTCATTTTAAGCTAGGACTCAACTCTACTCAAATAACGCAAAATAACAGGAGGAACTGGCATTTTAGTTCAAATATCATCCAAAACTTTGACAAAATTCTACTAAAGGTACTGTCTTTTCTCTTGTCATTGGCACACAAAAGAAAATCTAAATGCTAAAACGAGGGGAGAGGTGCAGTTTTCCAGCTTCAAAATTATTAATAGTTTTATGTTTAGGTGCCTTATGATTGATTGTCAAAACTTCCAAGCCAGCAAGAATTTCCGGGGCTCACTAAGCTTGGGACTCAACATGTTTTCTCTTAGTAATAGAGAATCTCAAACTATGATCCAGGTCACAAAAAATAAAGGACTGCATTCACAGCAACAAATTATGTCTGATTCAGGTTGCAAGCAAACGATCAGACACCCAGTCGGATGCCTTGGGCATTTCTGCATTTGCTTTGACCACAAATAAAAAGACATGCCATACAAATGAAAAAACTTATGATGAGATTGATGGTGACCTAAACAAACCACCTTCACCTTTATTGACTTGAGATCCTTTTGTCAAGAAATCGTGTAAATAAATTATTATATCGGAGCTAAGGAGGCATTAACAATGTAGCTCCAACATCTACGAATACACATCAAGTTATAATCGATGTGTTGGATACAAGATTGACTCTCGGCTTTACACCTAGATCAAATCCAAAGAGTATGCTCAAATGTAGCCGCATTGTGCAGACATATCATCTACCACCTCACACAAGATCTCATGATGTCAACAATTAAGAACAGAAAACAATAAGAAGAAGAGACATATCATCAGTAATTTGAGATACCAACACTAGATCCGACATATCAACAAAATTACAATCTAGGAACATCACTTTGCGAGGATAGAGTAATAAGTTTAGCATATACTATATTAAAAATTTCAAGATTCTATGTTGAATAGTGAAGTGTTGTAAGAAACAAGGTAATATTTCAACTTCAGTTTCAGGCCCAATGTAACTAACAAGTGCAATTTAAAACTCAAAAGAGCAAAAACTAATGAGAAATAGAACTTGCAACTTCCATTAAGTACATAATGGTTTCTTCAAGGACCCATAACCTCTACCCATCATGCATCAAATCTAAATACAACCCTCTCAATATATATTGCCTCTCCATTCCAGTATTGATATTCACTTAGCAGACAGGATAAAGCACAACAGAGTTAAAACACGTGAATATACAAGAATATACACAAGATGGTAAAAAATAAAAGGAAAAACATGCTTTAAAACACTAAATGAACGCCATAACTATCCTAACGCTAAACCAAAAATACATGTTACACACCACCCTCGCTGAACGCCATCGGCTTGATCATGATAAAAAGTAAAATTATAATTAAATCAAATATATATATATCATTATATATAAAGTAAAAATTATAATGACATACCTTAGTGTAAGAAAAATTATATATAAATCAAATATATATATCATTATAATTCTATATAAATTTTGACAATCTATCCAAAATCTCTCATTTAATCTGATACAATCTTCTTAAAATTTTGATTGTATTTTCCAGCAAAAATCTCTAAATACGATTTTACGGCAATCAAATGTAAGCCCTAAATCCAATTAACTATTGGAAAAAAAATAGTAAGCCACAAAAAAAATCAAGAGTACTAGAAGGAAACTTTGTCTAATAATGACATTAATAAATGAAAAAACAAAACAGAAAAACACTTAGGAAGGAATACAGAAAAAATAAGAGGATAGACCCAAACTTACGAAGCAATAGGGAAAAAATAAGAGGAAGCAGTCTGAGGATACAAAAGTTCCTTGTCAAAGCTAAGAGCCAATAGAAAGGAGCTGACCAAGACAAGGCTCTATTTTGTGTCAGAGTCTAAAAAGTTAAGACATTGACAGATAGTTAAAACTGATGATTCTAGAGGATAGCCTAAAATGCTAAAACATAAACAAAAACAAATAAGAATGGGGAACACAATATATTGGAGAAAGGAACATATGCATTGAGTGAATATATTGGATAAAAATTACCTGAATATCAGCACTTTGTAGATGACATGTATATGCAGCAGTTCCATGAATAATGTAAGCATCGTATCAATATAGCACAAAATAGAGCATCAAAAAAACTTGGTTTCCATAGATTTATTTGTACTTTATAATAATGATTGTAGGATGTTCATATCTTGGCAAGAAGGCTACATTTGAAGACTTTAGTGTCAGCTTCATTAGATCCAAATAGCCACAAGGGAGACCCCTTTTCCAGAGCTTGACTAGGTAATCTACATTCAAGTAGTACAACATGCTTTGACCTCGTTAGAAATACAAATGAATATCTAACCTAAAACTTCAACATTTTACGCAGATAACAAGAAAATGATGTTGAGTTATTTAAAGTACAAAAATATGAACCTTAAACATGTACATTTTCTAAGTATGAGTAGAAGAAGATGCTTGGAGGTACTTGAAAAATAAATAATTGTTATTAACAAGACATCTATCTATTTTCATTTTACTGTCTAAAGTCCTCACAATGAAAAATAAAAAACATTACATAGGATTTTATAGGTAACCATAGAGGAGACTCTTCAGTATATACCCAAAAGAAGAACCAAAGTTGAAGGTCATGCAAAAAAAGTAGAACCATTCAGTGTCGGTTAGGTCTTCAACAACTTGTTTACCAACAAAAACACTCTCAAATAAAAGATACATCAGAAACATTATTAAGATATTAAAGACAGAGACAGAGAGAAAGATTAAAAACTTGCCTATTGTAAGGGCAGTATTTCTAGAATATTAAGTATGTCCATTGAATTCTTTTCACAGCAACTTGTAGGCCTTTGGTCAGATTGTAAACATCTAACATAAGAAATGAAAGAAAATAAAATAGAATACAAACTTAAACTATTAGTACAGACAAAGGAATGAAATCTTACCAATGAAGATATTAGAAAAAAGCAATGAAAGCTATTTAGGTTACATAATTAGAAGGTAACAATAGGCCTAGGTTACATTACAAATGCAATGGGCTTATTAAAAAATATAGAGGCCAAGCATTAGGTAACATAATAAGTTAAGTCAACTGGGCCATGTGTTCACTGGTGAAGTTCACTTGGCTGGTCTATAACCCACTAGGGTTCCAAGCTTGAGGAATGTTAGGCCTAGACATGTTAAGATATGACACCAAGTTTAAATGTTGGGCAGATTCTGCCAGAAGGGTTACCTTTCAGACGTCTGAATCTAAGCCAAAGGAAGTAGATTTACCAGTGCAGTCCTTAGAACCCAACAAAAAATATATGGAGGAAATGCTATATAAAGAATAATATTATAATAATGATTGTATCAAGGACCCTAACCGTGCTCATAAACATAACCATCAAAACTTGAGCAACCTGGAGCACCATTCAACCACAGGACAATAGGATCTTTGGCTGGATTTCCTTATGATGTAACAAAGTAATAGTACAGATACTTCCCATGAGCCTCGTCTAATGTTATGTATCTACAAATCAAAAACATGCACAATAGAAGTACTATTCGCAACAATATTGAAAACCAAAACATTGAATAAGTAACAAAAATATTGTCTCAATCATATAATTCTCAATTTCACAAGCGCGGAGGGGGTTCTTCTATTACTTGATAAGAAATTGAAGGCAGTTGGAATTGTACAGCAGAGTAGGGTTTGATTCACATGGATCCTTCGAGTTGATTAACGCTTACATCTAGATAGCTTCCGTGTTAATTGACAAATTAGATAGCACAATGTATTAAAAGAAACCTAAACAAGGAAAGGTTAGAAAAGAACCTGAGAAATGGGCCAAACATACAAATCAATTTTCTTTGCAGGAGGTGTTGGAGGTTTCCCCCTCTTCAAAAGCCCACGTTCAATAATTTGCCAAAGATCTTTTGCTTCATATCTTTTGATTACTATTTTACTAAGTCAAAGATCCACTTGCTTCAGATCTGAAGCTCTCAAATTTGGCATTCACATCAGTAGGAATTTTGTCTTTCTCTCCAAACCCCTAACGAAGATCTCATTCTTTAGGAAAACTCCATTTTCACATAGGGTTTCATAAGCTCTCACGGTTCCCCTCTTCAATTGCATCGACTTTGGTCATCTGATTGTTGTTTTAATATGAGTGCCTAGATTGATGGTGCTAATGGATTTCTATCATAAATCAAGGGGCAGGCCTCGGTCTTGTGACACCTCATCTCGCTTGTACTTTCCTAGAGTGAAGTACAATTTTTCTCAAGACACGTGCAAACCACCATGGTTGAATCATTAGTTCTCATAGCGACTTGTAATGCTTTATATGTAATCTTTTATGCTTACCCCACGCATTACCATA
>VDFB02333522.1:0-17618 GCA_007258455.2 Sequoia sempervirens
GGGTACAACGCCATCCTAGTTTTCTATACCTTGATGTATCGTACCACATGTGTTATCAAACATAAGAAAATTTGGCCCTTTGAAAATCCCAATTCCTTGGAAAGTCATCATCATCTGCATTTGTGTCATCTTATGTCTTGTTGAAATGACTTCGTCTTTTCTTACTAACTGCGCTAACAAGGTACTATGACAGTTCATCATCATCGCTATCATCACCATCGATCCTACATCCACAAATCATTAGCATATTTCATAAACATATCATATAGAAATCATTAGCATAAACATACACATTGCAAGTTATCATAAACATTCTTCATAAATAGGTGCATCCATGTCATTGCATTTCACCCATTACATGGCATCAATTACTACATACACATTGCATTTCATAAACATTTCATAGAACCATCTACCATCACATAGCATCTATAAAAACATTCCATAATCATTTTTGCATAATCATAGGCAATAGGTATATAAGCATTTAATTCATTAGGCATACATACTTGCATAACATCATGACATCATATTATCACATTGTGTTCACATTACGCATCATCATACCACTTTGCATTAACATATCATTGCATCAAATACATCATCATTTAAGCATAATAAACAGTTGTTATTCTGAGCATCTTAATTTTATTAGCATCATATCACGACCATCGCATCATATCACATCCATCCATAAATCATCTCATATATAAGCTTTTTCTACATATTATTGCATATACCATAGATCATATCATTTTACAGATTAGAATCCATATCACATATTGCATTAGCATAAGATAAACCATCATATAGTTAACGTCATCGCACATCATATCATAGGTTAGCATAATATAGATCTGTTAGTCATAATCATTGCATAAACATCATTAGAAATAAATGCATCCATAAAACATCACTGCAAAGCATATAGAAATAAATCATACATCCATCCATAAATAATAGGAGTACATAGTACATTGCATCAAAATCGGCTCATACATATCATCAATCATATCACTATCATAGTACAAAAATCAATCGGATCACTATACATGTGTCAATCAGTACAAAATGCCCATCGGGGCTATAAAAAATGAGCCCATAATGTGCAAAAAAGTGTGCATCGGCTGGATCAAGCCCGATCTCTGTGAATCCTGCCCTCGCCCCTGTCACCATCACCCTCTGGTGGTCTCTAGCTAGCCCGCTCTGAGTACTCGGGGACCCAGTCTGCTTTAGGTACGGTGTCATGGTAAGCCTGATGATAGTACTCTATCTTTTGGATGGCCTCCTTGTAAGATCAAACTGACACTCTACCCTGGGAGGAGGAGGAGGCTGTCATGCTTTCCATTTGTTGTCTGCGGCCTAGCTCTGTAGCTTCCTATAGCTCTACGGCCTGTCGCTACTACACAGCCTGATCTCTCTCTGCTCTGAGCTGCTCTCTCTCAGCCCATGCCTGATCTCTCTCTACAGTCACTGCCTGTACCTAGGCCTGCAACTGTAAAATCAAGGCATCCCGCACGTCTACCTGCCTTGCTGGCTATGGCCATGGTAGCACGTGAGGCTGATCCTCACCCTCAGCTCATGGTGGTGGGACTGGCAGATCCTGTTGCTAGTCCTACATCTATACATCCCTGTGACCTAGTGGGACTGGGGGCACTAGTGGTGGATCCTGCCGAATCTGGACCCTCAAACCTCGTCCTCTTTCTCTCCCCTTGCCTCTGACCCTGTGTACCTTTGGATCCTCGCCCAGAATAATCAATCGAAGAGGAGGTCTAAACCAATCTCTGTAGGCCTCTATGGTGCTCGGATTCGTCAAGCCCTGATCATATGCCCACGGTCAGGCTACCAACTGCCAAAAACTATCAACTATCTCCACGGTAGGAATGTTAGGCCCCCATGCTATCTGTGTCATACTGCATGCAAAGATGGCTACATAACCATCATCTGGCCGATCCTATGGCTCCCCAAACTGATGTTGTAGACGCCCGAGCAGGAACCGCTCAATCATGGTGTGCTCACACCGCTGCATGTATCGATCCTAGCGGCAATAGAAAAGCTATGCGGCATCGTCGACCCATCCGGGCCAACCAAGGTAAGGACGCCAAGTAAAGACAAGCATCTTGTCTAGAACCTGCCTCTAGTAGGGGATCCCATGCTCGCCAGTGTGTGTGAAGGACACACCACCTCTGTATAGTGCCACAAGGGCATCCTCTACCCCCATCGGAAGTGGAATGACCAATGGACATAGCACATAAATGTGTTCCCACGCCCATACATGCAAGAGTGTCACTCCAGCCCCTAGTGCTCTGCCATCCACATAAACGTACTCATGGAGATCCCTATAAAGTGAAGCCAGAAATATAGGCCCCCATGCAAACCGAACCGACCTGTCCCAGACCATCCTCTCCCAGCAGTATCCCCAACCCAGACTAAAACATCACCCTCGCTAGTCTGGGGCAACTAAACCCGAGATGATAGCTGCAATCGCCCAACGGAAGGGAGGTGCGATAACTCTGTATCTCTCTAGCTCGATCTGACCCTCACAATAAATAATGTCCTGTGTGGCAAGGACTCGGGTGCAACACTTGCGTCTCTCCTCCATATCATAAATCACCCAGCAGCCATGAATGGGCAATCATAGTATGCACCAGACGTCCTCCAAGGTGACAGTCGCCTTGCCAGTGGGAAGATGAAATGACGAGGTCTCACTATGCCACCTCTCGGCCAGTGCTGATAGCATACCTAGGTGTGTATGCACGGGCATTGTGTATGCAATGTGCCATAAGCCAGCAACTCCCAGGCGGTCCTAATCCCTGTCGCTAAGGTCTCATAGAATAGTCACCAAATCCCACAATCGGTGCTCCCGAGAGTAGAGCTCCCTAGTCCCATCCTGCATCAGGGAAAGTCAGCATGTTAAAAAAAAATTTAAAAAAAAATCTTGGCCTAATGCTCCAAGCTCATTTCTAGCGGTGCAGTTTGTGAAGGCATCGCAGTTTGAGCTTCCTCAAACTCGGTATTTGGACTACTAGAAATTAAGCTAACTGGGGAACGCCCGCAGTAGCAATTTTATCCCTAGCATCACAATTTTCATGAAAAGGGCGTCGTCATGGCACACTTCAATCAAATCGGCCCGCTAAGCCCGAGCCCAGCGGCGAAGTTTCTAAACTCCAATCTGCACCGCTGCGGCGCTATATAGCACCGTTATAGCACAAAACGGCCTAGCATGGTGTAATTTAAACACCAAGTGGCACTATAATAGCACCACTGGAGGCAAGCTCATCTTTTAACTAGTAATAAATGCATTAAATGAAAAATAAGCTTCGATAAAGTCATCTTGGGAATGCGGTAGGGGTGGTAATAATAGAACTGGTCCAAAATGTGTAGAGGAAGCTGTCATTGAGCCATATCGTCAGAGGGTCAGAGCTCGAATCTCAAGGTTTGCTAGTGGAGGTGTGTGAAAATGGCTTGAAAGTGACCCCTTGAGCCCCTTTTAAGCCTAAAAAATAGGGTTTTAGCCTAAATGGCGCTATCACTGTTAGGGTTTTGACCACAGAACCTATTTTTATCCGTTGAGGCTTTTCATCTGTTTATTAGCGTTTGAATACGTTTTTAGCCTCCGAGCCCTTTCAAGCTTATGCGGTTCTTTATTAAATGCTTTTTGAGATCACCCAAAAAATTGAAATTTTCGTCTGATCTCTCGAGGGGGCATTATAATGGCATGCTTTCTCTCGCCATGCAACAGTGGGGCAATTTTTTAAAATATCAATTTTTTTTTGCTTTGATCGAGATCGTTTATTCTTTGAACCAACACAACGAGTGCATTGATTCAAAGAGGGGAAAAATGTAGACACGTAAAATATATTGATTGGCATCGTGCATTCGATCCTGACTTACTAACATCATTTATTCCTGAATCATTCCTCAATCTAACCATTTAATCAAATCTCCCTATCTGATTAAATTCATCAATATTCATCTCTTGATTAAATAAATCATTTTGTCTAATTAAGTCACTTTCTCTTGTTAATTAAATCAATCCCTCGATCTAATTATCCTATTTAATTAAATAATCCAATTTTATTTGATTAAAATCTCTAAAGAATCTACCCATTAAGAATTAAAATGAGGAATTAAAACCTTGTTTGATTTGAAATCTAGCACCATCCTTTTAATTAAATAAATCCAAAATCATTATTTAATTGGCCTCTTATCATATTCCTCTCTTATTTGATTTAAATAAACCCATAAATCTAAGTCAAATAGGTCACATCATCAAATCTCTTGTTAAATTAATTAACACTTGATTAATTTAACCTCATCTCATGTCCCATCCTCTAGATAATGCAAGTTGCACATGAAAATAGATTTAATTTTTTTATTAAATCTCCTGAACCTCTGGGCATCTTTTGGAATATTCTCTCAATTTTGAATTCCAAAATTCCAAGTCAATATGTACATCCAACAAGACAGTAACTTCATCTTACATGTCCTTTGCCTTGAGCCAAGTGGCATTTATTGCATTTTCCCTTCCCTCTTACATGTCATTTCAACAAATTTGAGATTCAAATTTATGCATTTATTAGCACAAACCCCAAATCTTGCACATCCATCATCCATTCATAGCTTGATAAGTGGCACCATATCATTGGATGAATGTTAGTCCCACATTGCTCAAATTTGGACATTCATCCATCTTGAAATCCTATAAATGAAGAGCTCTTCCTCATTTCATCATCCACAATCCAAGCAAAGTTACCATGCTAAAATACTTAGCCATTCTCATCCATCATTTGAATTCTTAGCTAGGCTTTTTGCAGATTTGGCTTGGAGTTCTCATCTTTCATCAAAAGTGGATCAAGATCATCTTCAACACATCAAGATTTCATCATAGGGATTGGGAAAGGGCCAATTTTCACATCAAATTGGCACCAATTCCCCCATGGGATTATATGTTTGCTATTTCAATTAGGATTAAATCTAGTTTTAGCTTTTGTATTGTGTTCTTCATCATTTTCTTTCCTATTTTTGAATTAAAAATTAAATTTCATGGGGAATCCTTGTTTTAGCTTGCATTTCCTTGTCTAACTTGTTTATTCATGTTGTTTTGCAGGTACTAGGAAAAAGGGTCGCACAGTTTCTTCTCCTTTTTGTTGTCATTTTGTTATTAGATAGTTTATATTTCAAGTTAAAGTATTCAAGTCTTATTGTTTTATTTCTTTTCATGCATTTTTTCATTCACTATTAAATTTTTAGATTAAAACTCTTAGGTTGTTAACACGCCCTGTGAGTTTCAGTCTGTGAGCTTTGTTCACTCGTTTCCTAAAAACCTCTATTAGAAAACATAAAAAGTAGTGCTTAGCTTTCCCTTCCTTTTCATCATATTTCCTTTTGGTTAATCTTGAGGTATTCTTGAGGTGGTTGAGGGAAATTTGTTCCTTGTTGACTCTTCTTTGTCCAAGAGACACGGGAGTATCAAATCCCCTCCACTACATTTTGGTGAACCTAACATGAACTTTTTCCTTTTCATTTCTTTGTGTCAATTTTTTTTCCTCGAGTCTTGGGTGTGTTATAGATTAGTGTTTCATGAAGCTTTTATGAGCTTTATGACCTATTCTACAACCTATAGATTCATTGTCAGAAGAATTATTCAACACACAAGAATGGAATATAGGAAGGTCAATTTTGGTCAAGTTGGTCCCTCTTTTGAAGAATTGGTTTCAAGGTTGTCCAGCAAAGTTTTTAGCCCCTTTTGGGGGGTTGTCACTCATGTTCCTACCCCCCTTGTTTCTCCTTTCGCTTCTTCTATGGAGGAAGAAGCTACTCTTGAGGTTCCTGCGGAGTAACTCCTTTCCCTAGAAAAGAGGCTTGAGGATTTTGACTTGTATTTGGAAAAAGATAGTAGTCTTGCCGAAGCGGCTACTATTGTCAATAGATTGAGAACCATGTTGTACAAGGATCAAAGAGGTATAGAACTTATCTAAGGTACTACGTACATTGCGGATACCCATGTCCTAGCCTATAACTCTAACTTGGGTGTTACCCAAGATGTTGGCTCCAAGACTACTACGAAACAACTGGAAGTCTCGATGCTTGAAGTGTTAGTGTATATGGTTGAGACAGGTCCTATCAACACTTCCTTTATGCCTGATCATACCCACACTATAAAAGTAAACCAGGTACCTTTGGGCTTCAGTTCTTTTGCCCCTAAGGTTTCTACTTCTGCTCCTAGTCTTAGAGGCTCTGCTAGTATGGGGGCTAGTGGCTCTAGTGGTGGTTCCTCTAGTCCTGTTTCATCTATTGATCCTATCTTAAATGCTTTGTTGCCAAACATGAGACGAATATAGAACCAACTAGCAAATATGGCCATGTATTCTTCATCTCCACCTATGTTCCAGCCTTTCTCTTGTCATAGTCCCTTGTCTATCACCATCTTAAATACTCCTATCCCTCAGGGGATGAAGATTCCTAAGTTTGAGAAGTATAGTAGTCATGGAGACCCTCAAATGCATGTGTCATCTTTCAATTCCATGTGCACTGACTTCTTCCACCATGATGCTTTGATGGTGAATCTTTTTTCGTGTTCTCTTAAAGACATTTCCCTAGATTGGTATTGTTCTTTTTTGGATAACTCTGTTTCTCGTTTTATTAGCTAGTGAATCAATTCCTTAAAAAATTCTAGGCTAATATTGGGCTAAATATGGCATTCATTGATCTCATCCAATATAAGCAAGGAGAGCATGAAAAGTTTATTGATTTCATTTCTCGTTATTAGGCTCTGTTCTCTCAAATTTCTTAGCGCTTGTCTAATTCTAATGTCCAAAAGGTTTTTATTGGGAATTTGTAGTAATCATTGTGAGAAAAAAATTTCTTAATGAAATACCCTTCCTTCATGAATATGTGTGTAGCGTTGTGTGAGTATGAGCTGAAGATTGCTCAGTTCAGGAAATTTATCCTTGCACTCCCATCTGGATAATCGGTCAGTAGTGTCAATTTTTGGTGATTCAAGAAAGAACAAAGCTATTGCAAACATGGTCTCTATTCCTAAAGGAAAATGTATAGGACACAATAGAACTTATACAAAATTATATGAATCCTGCACCAATATTCTGCAAAAGCTACTAAAAGATAAAATTATAACATTACCAAAAATTTGACCTCTTTAAGTTGAATCCACAATGGTACGACGTGTAACAGTTTTGTCAGTTCCATCGAGTACACGAACATTATACAAAGTGATGTGTTTGCCTATGTCATGAGATTCAGGATCACATCGATGATGAGACTATCCATCTCGATGAAAGGAAACAAAACTCTAACAAACCTATAGCTAAGCCTAATAACCAATTATAGATTTACATAGATTTGTTCCCATTTGTTCCCTTCCCATTCTGCTAACTTGGCTACACAGTCTTTCACATCTTCTAATCCTATCCCATTTGAGTATGTGAACATGGTATCATTCACTTGTATGCCTCCTATGAATAATGTGAGTGATGTTCTTGATATAGCCTTTACCTCACACAATCTACCCTTAAGAAAGGATCAATCTTTGTTGTATGCTCCCGCTCACATTAATGGTAACATCGTGATTGGTGTTATGGTTGATTGGTCAAGCTGTGTGAATGTGATCATGGAGGAGGCCTTACTCATTAACATTTTTCATAAGGAGAACGATGAATTGTAGGCAACTCTCTATACTCATGATGGGTTGTCTATCACCCCTATAGGGTCTATTTCTTTATTAGTGTCAGTTGGTCCTAAGTCTGTGGATGTTTCATTTGTTGTGATCCTGAAATTAGACTTATTGAGAGCAAGGTTGGGCATTCTATGGCTAGCCTTTATGAATGTAGTTGCTTCTGTTATCCAAAAATATTTGAAGTATTCCCACAAGGGTGTCATGCACATTGTCTAGGACACTAGATACAAACCATTGGTAGCACATGCGGCCTTCTCTCTCGACCATTTTTGGCCCACCCTAGTCGAACCCCTCCCTTGTAGGGGAGATCTCTTTTATCAGGCTTATTGTGGGTATAAGACTAGGGGATTGACACCAAAGGGTGGTTTTCCTCCATTTCCTTATGTTGTGTCTTTGAAGGCTTGTTTTGTGTGCAACAGTAAGCTTCGTCCTCTGCCCCTCCAAAAGGAAAGGAAACACTCTCTTTCCCTCAAGTCTTCGAGTTCCTCTATTTCATCTTTTGTTCCCCCTAATTCTACTTCTCAACCCTTGGTGGCATCCTCTGTTCCTACTCCTGTGCTTTCCTCAAGAAAGGGAAAGGTGCCATTGCTACAAAAGTTGAAGCTTTGGGTTTTCTAGCTTCTTGTTCTTCTCATAGTTCCCTAACCCACCCTGTATGGGAAGGGGATGTTTTTCCATGGGGTTCCTCTTATGTCTCAGCCTCCACCTATTCTTCCACCTCCCTCTAAGGTAGGGAAAGGGAAGAGGCTCAGTACCAAGATGTATCTTTTTGTTTGTACTTTTGAATCTATTGCTCCTCCTGCTCCTCCTAAGGAGTCTCCCCTTCCACTGGAAACGGTTGTGGAGGTCCCTCCTACGGTAGAGAAGGAGCCCCTAGCCTCTTCTCAAGCTATGCCTTCGTGTTCCCATAGCCGATGTAACTAGCTTGTGCATGAGCATAAGCATTGGTGAAAGGCTCTATCCAAGGAGCATGCAACCTTGCAGCAGAGTGACAGGGAGTCTATTGTTTCTATGTTTTCTCTTGCTTCTTCTGATGTTTCTTTTGATTTCACTTCAATTCCCATCACCTCCATGCTTCTTTTGGCTTCATTGATAGACCTTGATGAACCTCACCCCAAAAGGGTGTAGGTTTTCATCGCTACTTCAACGAAGGTTCCCTTCTTCTCTTCTAGATATTCCTCCTTTTTCACAACCCGTCAACATGACTAATATAAAGGTGGTGTCTTCTATGGACCCCTCTTGTTTTTCCTCTATTTTTTATTCCTCTGTGGGGATTATGCATCCTCTATTGAAGTGAAAGTTGGAGGATGACCTCACCTCGAGTGATGGTCATAAGAAAGGTTCGTCTTCTTTGGAGTCTAGTTTTATTTTTGTTTGCATTGTCCTTATGATAGAGGAAACCCCTACTTCCTCAAAGTTGGTCACCGCCCCTCTTCTTGAGGAAAGTGGTGACTCTCAGGTGCCTCATCTTTCTCTTGCTAGGTTGATACATGCCACTCTTGAGAGGTACAAGTTCAACTCAATGAAGTATATCCTAACTCTATCTTCATTTTTTGCAAAATTGATGACCTTCATCTCATAGGAGCTTGGTGAGGATGACTTCAAAGGGCCTTCTTCCATGGCTTTTGTTGCAGGAGAGTTGGATGGTACTACCCTTGCTATCCCTCATTTGAAGGCTCATCCTCCTTCCCCTACAATGATGTAGATTGGGAGTAGGATGATCTGCTAGTCCATGAGGACTAGGGTAGTGCCTCCCTCTACATTTGTAGCTTAGATTTGTGTGCTTGTTTGTGTTCCCCCATACTTTTTTGTATGTGTTTTGTGCTCTTCCTTGGAGGACCCTTGCTACCCTTGTAGGTGCTTGGATACAAGCATGAGAGTTTGTCATAAACTTCTTCTATTTGTCTCATCATTCTTTTATGTGTCATAATATTGCATTTCCCATTGGGGATGATCCAAAGCATTGGTTGAATTTAGGCCTTCTTCCATGTTGACCCAATTTTTATTTTTCATTTGTCTTCATGTGTTCTTCTTCATGTTATGATACATTTGGGGATTGATGACAGTTCATACGTATATATTATATCTATCTGTCTATCTATATCTATGGATAGAACTTCTAACCCTAAATTATTAGATCCCCTTGTCTCTTGATTTCTTCATCTCTACCTTTCTGCTTTGTGATATTTTGGTTTTTAATGTGTGTTTGGGCCGCCATGGAAACCAGGACGATCCGACGCCAGTAATAATTAAAATTGCGGTTATGCGTTGATGGCGGGTGGCAAATGAGTGTTCTTTCAAAAGGGTCCCTTGGTGTCTTGATGTCTTATGAAAAGGGTTCCCTAGTGAAAGAGCCCCTTTGTGAAAGTCTTTTTCAAAAGAATTATTTGGTGCCTTATAATTTGTCTTATCTTCGATATTTAACATCTTGTGTCTTGGTGTCTAGATGTCTTATATCTTGGTGTCTAGCTTGGGGGCAACCTGAATAGACCCATCTTTTTTGTGACTATCTTGCAATGTAGTTTACAACAACCACATGCTTACATGATTGATGTATGATCTCTAGCCAACCTAGCCATACCTATCAGCAGTGTCTTTTTCCAATCAAAGTGTCTTATTGTGTTTGAATTATTTATGGTGTCTAACACTTTTTTCTTTTTCGCCTAACATGTTTATCTGTAGTTGACATGATTTTGGTGAGATCACAACAGGCTTTGTAGGATTGAAGACCCACATCCTCTTCACATCCTAGTGGAGCTCATCCTCTTTCACGTCAGCATATTCTGGATTGAAGGACTTCTTCCTCTATGTTTTTGGTATATTATCTTCAATCTCTTTCTACTTTAGCTCGCACATGCTTAGACACATATGCTTGCTAAAGTGGGGGAAAAATGTTATGGCTTAAAATTGCACCTAGTGCAATTTTCTATAATATTACTTCACTTTAGCCTTATAAACCTGACAATGCAAAAATTCACCACCTTTTCCTTGTCTTTCACATGTGCTTTTGTTGTTTTTTATTGGTGAGGGAATTTTTGTTAGGGACTCCCACACACCATTTAGACGTTTGTACATTGCGCTGGTGTCCTGATAGTATTTTTGGGTTAGTGGATGTTGGAGGTGTTACATTCTCTGCCACCTTGCAAATTGCAACACCCCCTATGAACCTTGATCACTCGAAAATGTCTTCTTACCTCCTAAAAAGAACTTTTTAACTTCATTCATTGATTCTCTCTCAATCCATTCACTATCTATCACTTCTACTCACTCAACCTTCATTTCTTGTTCTTCTCATTCTACACTCTACACCATTGTTGTTGCTTCTACATCATTGTATATTGCAATTTTCCAAGCTTCATACTATTGGAGTTATTATCTTGCTCTCTTCCTTTCTCTCTTAGATTCTCCAAGCACATAGAAAGGAGGGTAACTCATTTGTCTACTTGCATTATCTTGTTTATAGAATAGAATCTAGATCAAGTCTTTGCATTCTATAAGTTGTGTCTATTTCCATTTCTTTACATCTTTTCTTTATTGTGGTCTATTGGATGTCCATGGAGGTGGAAACACCAAAATAGGGTTTTGACTAAGGCAAACTCCAAAAAATAGCCACAACACTTTTTCATTGTCATGGGTGTAGGTACACTTTGTTCGTGAGGATCTTGCGGGAGGTTGGACCTTCTATAAGTTTGGTTTCTTCTCCTTTTCTCTTGTCATTGTGTTATTAGATAGTTTATCTTTCAAGTTAAAGTATTCTTTTGTTGTTTTCTTTCATTTCATGCATTTCTTCATTCATTGTTAAACTATTAGATTAAAACTCTCAGGTTGTTAACACGCCCTGTGAGTTTCAATCTGTGAACTCTGTTCTCTTTTTGTATGAGATCCTAGTGTACCTCTAAGTCTTATGCACTAGTGTCATCTAGTTGAGAGTCATTTAGCTTATAGTCTAAGACCTTTGCAGTCTATTCACATGTTTCCCAAAAACATCCATTAGAAAAACATAAAAAGTAGAGCTTAGCTTGTCATTCCTTTTCAGCCTATTTCCTTTCAATTAATCTTGAGGTAGTCTTAAGGTGGTTGAGGGAAATTTGTTCCCCATTGACTCTTCTTTGGCATAGAGGCACAAGAATAGAAAATACCCTCCTCTACAAGCACAAACATATCTTCTTTAGCTTATTGTATCATTATTCCACCTCTAGTACAAAAGATGTCACATTTTGGAAAGACTACCTAGTTTTGATTTCTCTTTTGGGGGTCTAGTTGTTGAGACCCATAATCTCTCTCTCTCTCTCTCTCTCTCTCTCTCTCTCTCTCTCTCTCTCTCTCTCTCTCTCTCTATCCCTCTCTCTCCCCCAAATTAAACTTAATGGGGATATTAAAGTGACAAGATATTGTTCCTAGACTAGGTATGTGTGTTAATTCACTAGACTAGAATGATTTCCATTTATATTTATCTATTTACTATATTTATGCACACTTGGGTAGTTGTGTCAATTAGTGATGTGACTTGATTGGCACTTGTCTAGTTTAGGTTGAGTTATACACCATGTATCATGCTATATAGCATGAGCTAACTACCATCTTGACTAGAAGTAATTGGGAGTCAAAACTCAAGTACCTCGTGATTCATGGATCCAAAAGGCCTATATATTTGTACATCTTTGTAAATTGGCTCCATTATTAAATAAAATATATATTTATTCTTTTTTAGGTTTTTTATTATCTCATAGACATTATATATTGGGTCGATTTGTTATGTACATATAACAAATCCTAACACTAGATATACCAAATGAATATAGGGCTATATCATATAGTATAATATGGTAGGAAGAAAATGTGGCTATGATAGAGTTAAAAATTCCATGATAAAAGATCCAACAAATTAAGCGTATATCATATTTTATCTAAACCTTAATCATATTTAAAATGAAAGATTAAAGAAATAAAAACTATAATGTTGTAAGATTAAATAGGTTAACCAAAATAAAAAAGAAATAATCAAACTCCTTTTCAAATTTATCTAGGCTAATTGATTACTTAAAGTAATCAATAAAATAATTAGCCTAGATAAAATATATCTATCTAGAAATGTATATTGGATTATATATGAAACAAAATAAAATGATGGAAAATATGAATGTTGATGCTAAAGAGAAGATTGAATTTATGATGGCAAATGGTTGGTACTTGAATCCAAGACTAGATTTGGGGCGATCAAACTTTGATGACTATGCCTTGTGAAATATGGAGTTGTGCATGAACCTAGATTAAACCTACAACACCGACAACTCTAATCCTTGCACCTATGGCCTTAAACTTGGTGTATAGCCTTGAGCATGCAATTACAATTTTGAACCTAGATCTTTAAAAAATCAATACCTACAACAAAAAATTACATATACTTGCACCTACAATGCAAAATATTTGATGGTGTCAAAAAGCATCATTGGAGTTTGCTAAGCCAAGGTGCGGAAGTGTGCTAACTTCCCCTTTGTGTTTTGATCAATCCCTTTCATTGTTTCAATTATTTTGATAAAATTTGGAAGACAACCAAGCAATGGATGTAACTTGAAAATTAATGTGGTTATGATATCGAGAGCTTAAGACTAGATGCAATGAATATTGGAATGACTTAAAACACAATAACTAGGGTTTTGTATTTGTTAATGCACAAGTTGATATAATTTGAAGGCTAAACAAAACTTAACTATAATATCAAATGAATAATTTTGAGTATTTGAATACACAAATGAGAGTGGTCTTGATGAAGGAGGAGGATATATTTTTATACATGTCCCAATTGCATGTTTTGACCCTTTTGACATTGAAATTAGGAAGAAATGTTAAGTTGAAACTAGGTTGACCCAAAGCCATTATTTATTTCAAGAGATTTTTAAAATAAGTCAAAACTACACATGCATTTTTAACTTAAATTTAGACTACACTTAGAAATACTAATCTTAGAATCTAAATTGATTTTAATAAAGATAAAAAAATATTTTAAATGTAAATCTAAATCTAATTTTGTAAGAACTCCAAATCAATTGATAAAATCATATACTAAAATTAATATACTTAAAACATCCACATGCCTTTCAAGTGTCTCTGGTTGACCATTGGAATGTGGTGCTTGCCAGAATTGAGAAGAAGCCTTCTTATTGGATCACTCTCTTTGGCTAGTAAATTCCAGATTTGTTTTAAAATTCTTGTGGCCACTCATATTTACTATTCTTCTTGTTGGATCCTTTCCAAAGCTTCTTATTTGAAGATTGAAAAGCTTCTTCGTGATTTTTTGTGGGAGCCTCTTCAGAAGATTACAAAGGTTTTCACCACGTTGCTTGGGAGTTTTATTGTCTCCTACGAGATTCTAGTTTTGCAGCCAACCAGAGACTTTCAAGCATCTCGTCTGGTTTTATTGTCGTGCTCAACAACTTTGGAGTTGGATTCATGACTTATTTTGCCCCTTTCGGCCATAACCCTTTTTCTTGACATATGATTCTTTTGGGAGATTGGATTTGTATTATTCCTTCCAAGTATACCCAAGTCTGTCACCCTTTTAGGGTGGAGATTTTATTTTCCATGTAAATGTTGTTATTTTCTCTCACAACTCTGTTGATTTTGTTGTTTCACTTTTCAATAAAGCTTCTATTTGTTCCAATGTGATGCTCCAAATTCAGGTCCAAGCTAGCAAGGTGGCCCTAAAGGTTGTGCACCTTCACGAGCTACTCGACCATTGGGATAATGCCTCATGCACAGTGGCCAGAGTGCCACCCCGTGCATCGTGGCCAAAGTGCCACCAGACAACTCTATTTCTTGCAGTCGTTCTCCTCCTCGCAGTCGATGATGCGGCTAGAGTTTCTTTGCTCAATGCTCAGAGTCTCCCAGTTCCCAGGCTCCTCGTCACCACTTTGGTGGCAAGGGCGGTTCATCGCAACAACATTTTGCCTCGCCTTTGCCTGGAGGTGTTGCCTCTAGGTGGCCCTCGAGGGGGTGGGGCTAATGCCTGGTGGCGATGGTAGCTAGTTTAAGTCTAGTGGTGATGGGATCTGGCCTAAGTCTTCCAAATTGCTCCCTTAGTTGGCTTTGGCTATTTCTCCGGCTCAGAATGGTGCACAAGATAAAGATAAAGAAGATAATGTTGAAGATGAGTGGTCTGTGTCTAATGTCACCCCAGACACCGCTGATGTATGGGGCAAATCGGATGACGGGACCCTCGTTTTTCATTCACACAAAAAAGAAAAACTATCATTGGAGATATTCATTAGATACCGCCTAATAGTAGGAGGTTGACCCGAATTGAGGGAGGCATGAATGCAACCTAGATTTGGTATTCGTGCATTTATCTTTTGAAGATCAAAATTGTAGCCATTAATAGATCCAATAATGTTGGTGAGACGAGTTAAGATATAGAATACCTCAATCTTAGGTCTACAGGCACTGCTCACTCTATGTTAATGATGGGCTTTGGATTGTGTCAGTAAATTTAACTTAGTAAGATATCTAGTCCATCGTTAAATTGTTGAGTACAGCAATATTGTACTAGTGCAGTGTTTAATGGACTTAAAAAAGGCGTATTTTCGTAGTGCAGTGTTCAATTATATAGTTTGAGTTAATTTTTATTTATCAATATTGAATGAGTAAGTAATGTTGTACAACAATTTATCACCCATAACAACGAATAATTTATTTATAATATATAGTAATTAAAATAGCCCATACACTTCAATATTAAGACACAAGTTTGGTTATTCACCTCCAGTAGAATCACAGGCACAAAGTTTGCAGAGCTCAAGTTTTGAGGGTTTGTTTGCAGAACTCTCTTCTTGTTAAGAAACATTCCAAAATCAATTAGGTATATAAAGACTTTTGATCCCTTAACAAACTAAAAAAAATGTCAGTGGAGTCATAATCAAAAGGGAAGGAAATCAGATTGTTGTCTAAGTCAATTTGGAATTAAAACAATATCAAGTTTGATACTGAAAGACAATTCCATGAGTTGGATGTTTTCATGGAAGTTGTTCCCAGAGAAACTTGAATACATTAGAGCAATTTATTATCACACTACATTCATATATGATATTTAAAAACTACAAACGTAGTTGATATATAGAAATCATTCATTCTTAGTGCCCACTCATCTAAAAGACTGTTTTTGTAAACAATGTTGGTGTGAGCAGTATTGTGTTGATCATGAAATAGAGCAAGCATTGGGGTTTTCGTCACTGAAAATGTACATTCCTCCAGGAACATATGAACGGCACTGGCAAATCCTGGTAGGATAATACACAACTTCTTTTGGATCCTCTTCTGGATTCTTAGATTTCTCTTCTTTTGGATCCTCTTCTGGATTCTTAGATTTCTCTTCTTTGTAAGCACCCACACTCATCAACTCTGTATATCTTGACTTCTTCAGCTTGGTTGTTAAAACAACAGGGTCTGCATCCCCTATTACAGTTATTGTCTGCTTCTTCAAATCTATGCTTACAGAATTTACGCCTGCATCCAATCAGCAGAAATGGACATTGATCCCCCCACTTTCTTAAAAAGCCATAAAAATCTGAAGAACAAAAAGAACTTTATTCAGTTACTCTCTAGAGCTTTACCTGGGACTCTGGCAATTCTTTGCATTGCCTTTCTCTTGCATTTTTCACAATTGATTTCTGATTTCAACACAATTTTCTGCAAACCCAGAAAGAAAAACAGGTACAATTAAGGTACATCTAATTCTGAAAACAAAATAAAAATAAAAATAAATTATTTAACCTTAAACAGGAAGCCCTTTTAGCTTGAACTATTTCTGAATTTGACTGCATGAATTTTCTTACATCAATATTTGTAATCACACTCCAAAATTCATCATTAAAATGAAGAACCCATAGATAACATAAATCCCAAAAAAAAATCAACTTTTCAAAACAAAACAAAACAAAATTAATGTGATAATTTTAAGCTGTACATGTAAATTGATTTGTTACCTTAGCCCGCAATATACATTATCATACCTTCATTTTTTCCAATGGATGTGGCTTCAAAAGCCTGCGGAGGTTTGTGAAGAAAAAATTGTGTGAGATGATTTGAGCAGGCAAGCAAAGCAAGGGTTCCTATAAATCATGTGCCCATTAAATGAAGAAAACCAAGGTGAAAGAAGGTAACGTGGACATGTTGACTTGAAAACATAGTTTAATAATAGTAAATAAGGACTTGACATTTTATTAAGAGCTTATTACAGTAAAGGAGCCATCTTTCTATAATTTAAAAAACAGATTTGAAAAGCTAAATTTAAATAATTTCAAAGAATAGATTATCAAATCTTTAATTTTAGTATCTTTATATAAAATGTAAGGTTGGAGAGTAGTATTTAAAATGTTTGATATATCAAAATAATTTATAATTTTTTAAAAAAATCAAACATTCTAATTGATTAAGTAGTTTTATATTGATAAGAGATATCAAATTTCCACAATTCATAATCATGAGTCAATTTTGTTTTTGGTTTTGATTGTGTTTGTGTTTTTGTCATCAATGTTTTGGATCACACTCCATGATCCATGGTCAGGATGAAAGAGAGCATAAAGAAGAGCAAAATTGTGTTCCTTATGCTCTCTTTCATCCTGATGATGGATCATGAGTGTGATTGGAAACGTTGATGACAAAAACATAAACACAATCAAAACCAGAAGCAAAATTGACTCAGTTTTATATTGGCTGTGTTAAAAAAAAATGTTATTTTTATTAATGTACATAGTAGCAAGTTTAGTGTAAACAAGGTATACTTGTTAAAAGAAATTCCAAAGCTTTTCAATAGAAAATGGTTGTGGAAGAGAATAATTGTTGGGTGCTTATTTGATTGTTGAAAAAAGGATTGTTGAAAAAAGCAACATCTACTTTTTTTCAGCTTTATCTTTGGAAAGTTTATGAT
>VDFB02333523.1:0-10648 GCA_007258455.2 Sequoia sempervirens
GGAATAAAATAAGGTCATGGAACCCTCCGGGAAAAAATAAGAAGAAAAATAGATTGTAAAATCACTAAAGCATCTCAGTGATTCGTCCTTCAGTGGTGATGTACTGAAAGGTTTGTTGTCTAAGTAAATTAGATTTCAACTAATTATTCCCCAAGAAATTTTGAAACTCCCTATGATTGAGGGATATGTCGATGTGGAAAAGATGTCTTCAGTACATAAAGTTGTGTTGGTTGAGGCAATGCAAGCATCCAGAAGAAAGGAAATTCTTGAAACAAATCAAAAGGGAATGGGATTGATAGAAGATGCTCTGAAAACTTTACAAGAAGCTATACTTGATGCATCTATTGATACATCCCTCACCCCTATTGATAATATGAGATTATTGTTAGACTCTTTCAAGGAATATTCCTCTAGGCTTAATGAAAATACAAGACAGGAGATAGAAGAAAATTTAGTGGAGAAAAGGTTGTTGGATTTACATGAAAAATGTTCTCTTGCACATTCCTATGTCAAAAAGTGTCTGGAAGCGATGGAAGTTTGTGAGTTAGAGGTAGATGTTGTTCTCTCTTATTGCTTGAAGTGGTCGGATGCCACTCAGAATATCAAAATTTTCATGGACTCAATTGAGTCTCAACTGTCTACTATTTCTAGTACTTATCATGTATCTAAAGATAAAGAAAGATCAATCTAGAAGGCCATCACTGCACACAAAGAATATTTCTTTTCCTTATGGAAATAGAAGGAAGAAATTAGCAGAACATCCAGTCAATTAAGTGACATTGTAAGAATGGAATTTACTCCAATTGGAGAGGCTCTAGTTTTCTCTGGAAGGATTGAGAAGATAAACATGATTCCTGATACTCTAGAGGATGCTAAAGAAAATTTTATAGAGCTAGAATCTTTAAAAAAGATGTTAATTGTAGCAAAGGATGGCTTGGAAAAAGGAAAAGCAGTCTAGGAAGGTATTCTAAAGGAGCTTCAAGGCTCATCATCTTCCAGTTGATATATATTTATTTGTTTTATTTGCTTTAATGTTTTCTATCGGCACACCCTTTGTCCTTGATGTCAAAGGGGGAGTGAAGTGGTGAAATATTGGTGTTAGGGGGAGAAATGTTGTAACTAGAGAATTTTGTATATACTCTTTTTCTTAGTTTTGACACATGTTGCCATCAATGACAAAGGGGGAAATTGTTAGAAAAATGGAGAAGAGCATCTCATTTTGTTACTTTTTTTTGTCATTGATATCACCATGATATATGATTTGCAACCGCAAGATCAAGACTAAAGTTACTCTGGTATTCTAGTCCGGTATTTGAACTGGTATTTTGCTCACATCCTCTGGTATTTTGATCCACATTTGTTCTTTGGTGATCATTGTTGCTTGCAATTTTGGGAAATGGTTTATAGGTGTCAGAAGAATGTTCCTACAAGTTCTCACATATCCATTTGTTCATATGGTGTCACATTGATGTTTTGTAGCTATGTTTTTCGGTCCAAGGTATGTGTAGGATCATGATGGGCCAAAAAGTGGTGATATGATGGGTATGTGTAGGGTATGTGGCTTACAAATTTTTTTACACCCAAAACTGATGAAATGAAAATGGTTTTTAAAGGAGATTCTAATCTTTCCATGAATATAAATTATGCTTTACTTTGAATTTAATAAATAATTATTATTCATTTTCTATTTGAATTATGACTAAAGTCCTGATTGATAGGCTTATTGAAAAACATCCATAGCTTTCAAATGGTATCAAATTTTTTGAATCTAAAACATGCGTCACATTCTATGCTTTGTATACTATAGGATTAAAACAAAACCATGAAACGACCAAGTTAAGGTGGTCGAGACATGAGAGTTTTATATTTTTTTAAAAGTTGTAATAAAAATTCATAATTAATTATATACTTGGAAAAATTACAAAAATGCATCACATCAAGACATGGAGTCACTCTCTACTTATATATATCTAAAATCTTACAAAAATAATTATCATTTTACTATGGTTAAGATTGGTCAAGCGGACACCTACTTCTTATTTTTCCCTAAAATTTAAAAAGTACTCTTGCATTGAAATTTCAAATTTTCACCAAATAGATTTAAAAAAAACCTAGTAGTTTAGAAACTACATTCAATTTACTTCTAAATTCTATTCTTACACATTTTGAGGGAAATAATATGAATGCTTATTCAAATTTAAATCAGGAGTTTTCAACTCTGATTTTTTCTAAATTTTCACCACTTAAAGGGCCTTTCCCTTGATGATCACACTTTTTATTACCCTCCATCTCTGGATGACTTGATGGATGTATTACGTAAATTAACCTTTTCTATGTGGACATGTGTGTGACCTATTTTAGTTCTATGCCAACTTGTTGAAGCGTGTGTATTATATTTTGCATAGCTTGAGGCAGATAATTGATATTTTGTAAATCAAAAGTGCATCCAATTAGGCCGACCTAATTGATGCTTGTGAAGAGATTGGGTATATATAACAGATTTTTTTTGGAGGTGTGTGTGATGATGTGAAGTAGTGCAAACATAATGAAGTGTGTCAAGTCCATCTATTGAGCTTTATCTGGAATTGAATTTGCACTCGTTAGGTGTACTATGTCAGTTCATTTTCTAGCTAGAAGCCATTCAATCATTGTAATTCTGTAGGCAGTGAGCTTTTGTTTCTAGGCGGTGAGAGTCCTAGCAGGTGAACCACCATTTTTGTAATATCTTATAACTGGTTATACTATATTATGAGCTAACACTCACCGTGGTTTTTCCCATTTGGGTTTTCCACGTAAAAATCTTGGTGTTCTTGTGTTCTATGATCTTATTTTTTGTTAATGCTTTTATTTATTTCTGCTATTTTTTGCGTTGGAATAATTGGATGGTATATGATCAAAAAATTTAAGATGTTGATTCACCCCCCTCTCAGTATCTTGGATCTTTAACAAAACAAACACTTACTAGGAAAAACTCATGTGGTTTTAGACAAAAGTTCTGAGCTAGATAAATCTTTAATCAAGGAACAAATGGATAAATTGGGTGCCATGTGGGAATGAGTAAAAGAAAAGAAATCTAAAGATAAGCCCATGGTACATCTAGTGGTGGAAGATATTTCAGATATAGGGTCAATTCCTATGAATGTTGAAGAAAAGAATTCATAAGAGGAACACTTGCCCCAGAGGCGGGTAACCCTAAAATTCTTATTGAAACAGAAATAGGGGAGATTATAGGACAAGATCCCACTGATGATATTAATATAGAAGATATAATTGATTCCTATCCTCCGTCAGGGAATCATCAAAATTATGTTGAACAACCGTCAGTTTCTAAAAAGTCAAAATAAGACCAAGTTGAAATTGAAAATAAAGAGCCTTCACCAACCTTACTCGGGAGATGGGGTAGAGATGAGAGAATCGATGTGACGGGATACAAAGAAGGTGATGTTGGAGTGTAAACACTAAGGGGTGCGTCAGATTTTCCAATAACCAAATTCAAATTCAATTGTTTTTCAAAACACAGAACTTCTTTATCATCATGAAATTTTTAGTTTCAAGAATGTACTCCAATGTGACATCAAATATCATATCTTTAAACCACATGAAAAAATCAAAAGAGGCATAACAAAAAAGAACCATAACATAGTATTTTCATGAGTATAAAACCCTCATAGGGATAAAAAACCACTCAGAAAAATTGCCTCACTAAGCAATAAAATACCACTAATTATAGAGCCTCACTAGCTACTATTTTGTGCCTCCCATGGCTACACAAAATGCCTCGTGTAAAGGAACCTCACTAGTTATGGCATGCCTCCTTTGGAAAATACAACTACCTCACTGGAAAAATCTCTTGGGTTTTGTGGCCAGGTCTCAATGAAAGAAAAAACATTATTTCAAGGCATTACCCTATTACAATAGAATCCATTGCTCAAATGATTTATCTCTACAACATCAAACTTACAAACACCATCAAATCCAAGTCTCAAAGTTGCCTCTCCTCTTATCTATTTCACATCATAATCACACACCCTTTTGTAGACATAAAAAAGATACCTTCACATGAATCTTCTTAACACATCAAATAATACAAATTTCTTCAACACCTTGACTCACAACAATGTTTTATCCATCATAATGATGTTGTACTCTATTTACAAAATACGTCATTGCTTAATCATTGTTTCTTAGGATGATAAAGCTCAAATAAATGACAGTGACACTATTTTACAAGGACAAACTCCACTCAAATAAACAACTCACCATTCATTTTCACATTCAAAACATATCACACTATTCTAAGCTCTAACTCAAAAGTATTTACACTCATTCTCAAAAACATAGGACTGTGTAAAGAAGAGATGATATTTGAACAACATAGAGATGACACTTGAAAAACATCTATTTAAAGACTCATCCTTTATACCCTTAACATACATAAATACTACTGAAAATCCTTTTCTTTGAGTCACATTCCACTAGAATAGGAATAAACTCAATTGACACTGGCTACTGCACCTTTTTACATGCTTTTCCCACTCACATTTTCACATTAGAAAAACACCATACCATTGTCTTTGTCCATGTTGCATCTACAACACTCTACAGTTCAAAAAAAAAAAAATGCTACTCCCGAGTTCCACCTTCCATCATTACTTTAAAGGATAGTTATAAACCATGTAACTAAACCAAAAAACCCCGACCTTCAATTTCTTGTCAAACTTCATATATCGGAGAATAGCTGTTATACACATTTGAATCTCAACCTTTGATTTAGTACTCTCGCCATGTTTGTCTTTTAAACAACAATCATTGATATTTAAAATGCAAGTCTTCTACCTGCTCAGTTGGTAAGGCCAAGGAGTGGGGTCCAGTATTTAATGAGAATAATGCCCTTAGGATTTTACTTAAGATGCCTCTTACCGGTGATAGTAAGTCAATGATCTTTTATAGCACAACTTTTGAAAGTCTTCATGAGAGATAAACCCTAGGTCTTAGGGTTTTTGAGAAACCTTCTATAATCACAATCCAAAACATCTGAATAATTAAAAATAGCATCACAACCAACTTGAACATCATTATTGCATCTTTGAAAGAATGAAACTTGTCATGAATTCCTTGAGACCTTTAAACAATCCTTGTGATACTTTTACAATAACAAAGCACTTTGCAACAAGCAACATGAAAGCATGAACATAGACTAAACAAACATCTTTTGGAAGTGATTCCAGCAATGCACCTTTGCTATCTTATGCAACTATCTTTGGAATCTCCATGAATTTTTGAAATATGAACTACATCAAACCTTGATGCTTTGAAGCTTTTATAATTTTTGAAGAACCTTGGAGCTTGGAGCTTTGAATAACTTGACAAATTGCTTAAATGACTTGAAAAAATGAAACCTTTAATAATTTGATGCTATACCTTGATGAATTGATTTTGACTTGAAGCACCTTGAAGCTTTGAGACCTTAAATCCTTGAAGCAACAATACAAGACAATTCACTACAACACCCTGTTGTCACCTTTGACTCCCTCGGGATCACAATGTCTAATGATGTCTTGTTTCATCCTGTAAATATTTAAAAGAGAACCAAACCTCTCAATACCTTCCTTTGACAAGCATGTAAAATAAGAAAACCCACACTTAGGGTTTATCAAAGATGCTTTCCTTGATTTTCTAAAATGTTCTTTGTCCATTGCATCAAGCTACCACATTATTTACACAAAGGCTTGTCTATCAGATACATATACTGTAGCCTATGGGGTGGAACTAAGGATCCATAAATCCTGATTGTAGTATAGTTAGTATGAAGATACCAGTCCCCCCAATTGAACTTTTGTGTAGTATCTTGCTCATATTCTAGAGGCCTCAATATTTCTTTCACACCCCTTGATATTCTATAAATGGGCTTCAAACCCAATTGCTCAAACACACATAATTTAAAAACATTACAAAATACAACATAGTTTGAACTAGGATAGTGTACATCCTAAACATGGGTCCACATTTGTACTGGAAAATCATTATCTTGACTATCCTTCTCTCTTAATTTCATGAAATTCCTCAACACCTTTTTTCCTTTCCACAATAGTATGTGCATCAACAAAGATTAGTTTCTGCAAGACAATGGAGGTGTTGTATCTTTCAATTTCACCAAATCCTCATGCAATTTCTTAGCAATATAGGAAGCATAATCAAAAACCCTGTTTTGATGCCTATTTTGTATATCAATTGCCAAAACCATTAAACAAAATCCATATTTATGTCAAACTTCTTGTGCAAGGCCTAACACAATGTATAGTCTGTATTCTTAAAATAATCTTTAAATTCATCACATTCAAATGGATTAAAGTCTTTAGGCCCAAATGACACACCATTCATCTTCAATTCACGCCTCCTTTTCCTAGGAAAGACATTGTTTCTGTATGAAAATTTGTTCTACTCATATTCATTATAAAATGCATGAAACTTGATGGATTCAGTAGTAGATGGATTCAAGTTGAAAACTTCAACTATTTGGCTTCTTGAAATCTCCATGGGAACAAAGTCTAGAAATCTATTGATCATCCTATTAGTAGGATCATAACACCTTTCCAATTCAAGCATTAGGTCCACCTCCATAAATACATTAGGGAAAACCAATTTTCCAACATCATAGGTCCATAGATGATAGGTGGGATGACTGGAAAACCTCCTTTTCAAAGCATATAGAAATAGATCCCAACTACTCTGTGGAAGCATTACATCACCAATCCCAGAGGCTGAATCTTCAGAATGACTTGTCAATGCTCCTTCACTAGTTTTCCCACATGTTTAACTTCTATAGCTAGGTCCTTAGAGGATTCTTCAATGAACCAAGAGTAATCTCTCTTCACAGTTATGTTCTTTGTAGATGCCTTGGGAACCTTTGGCTTAGGTTTGGGTGTGTCATCTTGAGGTTTAGGTCTCTTGAAACTTTTTTGTTTTAGTTTCCTCTTAGGTTTTATAGTGAATTCACTAGTATCACTCATTTTTATAGTGCAATAGAACTAGGGTTTTAAAACAACTAGGAATTACAATCTAAATTCTTCAAATTCACAGGGTATAGACTCAATTTTTAGAAAATTCCACTCTCCTTCCAAAACCCTACACTAAAAAATTAGCAATCCCTTTTGGAACAAAGAAATAGCAATCCCAAACAAAAACCCTAGTAGTCTACTCAATTTACAGACTACCCAATGCTATCAAATTACTCATAGAGGCACATAATTCGACTTACCCAAGAAAAACCAATAGTTTCTTCTTCAATTTTTTTCTTCCTAGAGCTCGTCTTCTTCTTTTCTTCACTTGAACAATTATTCTACTCTTGATGATTGAAATTGTGAGAGAAAAATCTCAACAACCCTCTTTATGACTCAGAAGAGGAGCACCTTCTGTATTAATGTCTGAAAGATAACTCTTGTGAGTGAACTGACAAGTAGTCATTCAAGTTTGAATTCTTGTCGTCGATCCTTTTGATTTAAAACACCATCAATGGCTATCCTTGACCATCACTTCTTGCCTTTACACATGTGCTTTAAAATGGTGATGATACCATGGGAAGTTTCCACATATCCATCCATGTGCTTACTAATCCTTTTGAACTCCATCACTCATCACTGTAGTGTTCCAAGGTTAGGCCCATACTTCAGTGATGTGCGATAAGACTTTTGATGGAAGGAATATTCACCATCATATTCTCCATTGCTTGTTTCTAAAGTGTTTCAAAGATATAACTTCTACTTTAGTGAAGAGAAATTCCCAGTGATACAAAGAATTCACTTTACCCCATTGCTCATCATTGTAGTTGATTTGGAGATGAGAATTCTTTCAGTGACAAGCCAAATGAGCATAAAAACCTAAACCCTAATTCCAATTCAGACCAAGAAGCCATAGAAGTTAATACATTTGAATCAGTGGAACATAAAATTTTGAGGGTTCCACCAGTGGCTCTGACTAGGGATGCATGCCTCTTGTATGCATGGTGATATTTTAGATCTCATGGTTGAAGCAGACCAAGCACAAGGACACCAAAAACCAAGGACTTTCCTAGACAAGGCAAGGAGACCAGAACCAAGTAAACCAGACCTATATAATTTTTTTACAGGATTGTACAATGTACATGGAGCAAAACATATTTCAAGAGAAATATGGCTTCAAGAATTTTCCATGTACTAGCAGTTCAAGAAGTTCACTTTCTTAGCTTTGTAGAAAGTATGAATCCTCCCCATGTGTATTGGATATCAGATAAGGGCCTAACCATAGTGCTTCAAATTTTCCATGCTTGCCCTTGTATTGAGCTCTTGCATTCCATGTCAATACCATACTCCCCACTTCAAATTTTCTAGGAGAAGCTCTCTTATAGAAGTGCTTAACTTGCAACTACATTTTGGTGTTTTTTTCATGAGCTTCTCTTCTAGTTTCATCTAACTATATGAGATTGTAAACTCTATGTTGCATTTCATCACAAATGTTCTCATCATACTCTTGCATAAACTTGTACATTTTTAGCAGATTATTTTGAGGTAGCCTAGCATCTAAACCATAAACTAGACCAAATGGTGAATTTGTAGTAGCTTTCTTAATGCTAACCCTGTCAGCCCAAAGTGCAACCTTCAAATTTGAATCCCAAGCTTTCTTGTTCTTCTCGATCACCCTTTTGATGATTTTCATTAAACTCTAGTTACTAGATTCAACTTGACCATTCCCTTAAGGATGGTAAGGGGAAGAGTAAGAAATTTGTATTCCATGTTTATCACAAAAATCCCTAAACTCACCAGATCTGAAACACATGGAATTTTCTGAGATAATCTTCTTTAGGACTCCAACTCTAATCAGGATATTATTCATCACAAAATTAGTTATCACTTTACTTATTTCCTTCTTGGTGGGAATTGCTTCCACCCACTTTGTAAAGTAATCAGTTGCAACAAGGATCCATGAATGCCCCCCACTAGATTTTTCTAATATTTCACCAATGAAGTCTATACCCCATTGTTGAAAAGGGGCCTAAACTAAAATAGGCCTGAGTGGTAAACTCCCTAAAAAATCTCAATTTTCCTGCAAATATCTAGAAAGCATCACAAGTTCTAACAAACTTGTGGGCATCTTCAAATACTGTGGGCCACCAAAATCCTACCCTCAAAATATTATGATCAATTGTTTTAGCCATGTAGTGACCACAACACACTCCATTGTACATCTTGCAAAAGTTCCAATGTCTATTTTCCATCAACATACTTGAGCAATACATCGTCTAGGCTTCTCCACCAAAGTTCATTGTCAATAATGACATATTTAATGGCATGTAACTTCAAAGTTCTTTTCTCATTATCATCCATATCCTCATGACACTGCATAGTTTGTAAATACTGAACAATCCTTCATACTAGTCACAAGTTTGCATATAATAGATAGGTACAACATCAACACACTCAACTTGATTTATTTGATTTGCTTCCAAGTTGGTTTTAGCCATCAACTTAGCCAAACCTTTTCCTCTTACCAAATTTTTTATATAAACATCAATGTTGAACTCTTGGATCATATTGATCCATCTACACCTTCTTCCCATAGTCTCTTATTGAGTGAAGATATCCTTCACTGCAACACTTGGCACAAAAGTTATGAATGTAGCTCCCATTAAGTATGTTCTGAAATTCTTCACAACCTTGACCAAAGCATAGGCCTACTTTTTAGTCATGTCATACTTAAGTTATGCAGCTTGCAAAGACTTACTAAAGAATGCAATGGGTTGTTCAAATCCCTCATCATTTTTCTGCAGCAATACAACAACAATAGTATGGAAAGAGGCAGGAAAAGATAGGCATAGGCCTGGAAAAATTTGGAGATTTCAGCATTGGGGCCTCTTTGATAGTTTGCTTTATGCTCTTGAATGTCTGACTAGTCTCCTCACTCCAAACCACCTTCTCCCCTTTCTTCAGCATCTTAGAAATAGGCCTTGTAATCTTAGCAAAGTTAGTGACAAACCTTCTCAAGAAATTTATTTGACCAAAAAATGATTGGATCCCTTTAGCATTTTTTGGTTGTGGAATGTTATCTATGGTAGCTACTCTCTCAGGATCAATCTTTATCCCATCCTTAGACACAATGTGGTCCAGTAGCTTACCTTCCTTTAATCAAACACACATTTTTCTTGATTCAATGAAATTCCATATTCTAGTGCTTTCTTAAAAAAATTCTCAAGATACATACAATGATCTTCTTCCTTTTTATTGTATATAGTTAACTCATCTTGATACATAGCTAAAAATATGTCTATGAAATCAGAAAATTCCACATCCTTGGTTCTCTTAAAGGTATCCCCTACATTTGTCAATCCAAATGGCATTCTGACATAGACATAAGTGCCCCATGGAGTTGTGAAAGTTGTTTTATATTTCTCAATTTCTTTCACCACCAATTGATTATAACCTGAGAACCCATCCATCATAGATAGCATCTCATAGCAAGTTACCTTTCGTAGCATGGCTTCCATGTTTGGCAAAGGATAATTATCCTTTAATGATGAAACATTTAAATTTTTGAAGTCAACACAAAGTCTAATGTCACCATTTTTCTTCCTGATTGGAACAAGATTCAAAACCCAAGTAGAATGCTTGATAGGATT
>VDFB02333524.1:0-25607 GCA_007258455.2 Sequoia sempervirens
GGAAAATTCACCGCCAACAATTCATCGATGGACACAATGGGAATAGCCTAGTCACAACTTGGTGAAGGAAAAATCTCTTTCTTTGCATTATGTCTTTTTCTTTTTCAATTTAGTATTTTGGGAAGAGTACAAAAGGAGAGAGGTCGTGAGTGTCCTCATAACTCTGCGAGAAGAATCATTAGTATTTTGGTGAAGAGGAAAGAAGCTACAACTAAGTAATAAGTTGAAGCCGTGGAGCTATTTTTAATAAGATTAAGGAAGAATTCTTAAGTGCAAAAGTTCAAGGTTTATTACAAGCATGTTCTTATTTTGTTCTTCCTGTGCAAACATGTAATCATATTTTATTATTCTTCAGTTTAAAATGAAATATTTTCTAATTATTTTGAGAAGAAATACCACTTGAGTAATAAAGACTTAGATAAGTACAGTTTTTGAAAAAGTAGTTGACTGTCTTATAAATTATAGATTTAAAATAATTTTTCTCACTAAGAGGTTATATTTCCAATTTGGTTAAAAAAAATTGATATATATGGACATAATTTTACATTGAGAGACCAACAAGAACATGTATATATATACATTCATATATATTGGTTTTTATTTCTCAATTTTATAAAGAATAATTTTGGATATATGAATCAAAAAATTTGAATTATGAGAATTACTTTCTCAGCTGATTTTTTCAATTTGGACAGTCAAATAGACTAAGTTAATGAGGAAATTTTCTATATTTTAAGTTAGATATATTTTGTGTAATTTAAATGATAACATTATCATGAATAACCATAATTTAATATGGTGTTCTCCATGAAGAGAACCATAAGTTTCAAGATTGAAAATATAGAACTTTTTTTATGAAGAAGTAATCTTCTTTATAAGTTAAATATATTATTATTATTAAATTTATGAGACAAATTATCAATATTTTAGAATGTGATCAAGTAGATCAAGTTGATGGCAATATGTCGTTATGTTCAATGAAATGTGTATAAAATTAGGAGAGTAGTTACTCTCATAGATCAAATTAAGAACTTGGAAAGTGGCAGTTGCCAAGACCCAAGATGTTATGAGAATGTAACATGGGTGTTCAAAGTTTGAAATACTTAACCAACCCAGTCATGTTCTGACTTAGTGAGTCATCACTTTTAATTGAGAATATTTTAAAAGTCAAGTCAGTTGTTCAAACAACCTATTGATTTAAATTGTAGGTCATTAAGGTTTCTAAGTTGAGTTAGAGGTGGGTGAACACATGACTCCACTTTTTAAGAAAGTGGTTGAATTTTATTCAAACTTTAGCCAAAGTAGGTGCAAAAGTCTTTTTGTGCACTTGTCGGTTCACTATACTCTAGCATTGCATAACCAGCCAATAGTATCA
Organism: Sequoia sempervirens; assembly: GCA_007258455.2. NCBI lineage: Eukaryota > Viridiplantae > Streptophyta > Pinopsida > Cupressales > Cupressaceae > Sequoia > Sequoia sempervirens. The sequence goes on from VDFB02333524.1 coordinate 1,376, forward strand.
TACTTAGAGAATTATATAGTTGTATGATTGTATTGGTTATTTAGGACACAACACTAGGGACTCAGATGGCATGCTAGGGGTTCCTTATTATATACTCTTTGTTGAAGAGTAGGGCCACTTCCAATTGGAAGGTGCTTGGGGGACCATTGGTCTGTGGTTAGAGGTAAAGCGCTTGGGTGATGCTCTCCCTTTTTTAGATGACAATGTTGAGGCTTGTGAAATAAAATATTAATATAGATATGGAAGTCTTGACTTTGAACTTAATTGTAAATTAAAAATTTGTTTACTTGACTGTAATTCATATATGAAATTGTAATTGGAAAGATGTTTTTTTTTTTCAAATTGAAAAGTAATGCCATTTCAAATGTGAAAATTATATGTTATTAATTATGAAAAATGCAATAAATGATGTTAGAAAAGAAAAAAATTACATCCCTATTTTTAATAAATTGAAATTATTTACTTCAAGGTTAAAAACCAAAGTATTTACTATGTTGTATGGGTATATTTGTTAAAAATGGTATTAGAGCTATTGGGTTCAATAAATGGACCTATGAGTTCATTGCATAAATTGTTCCCTCAGATATTATCAGTCGCTAATGTTTGAATGTTCTTGTTTTAGAATGGTAAGAACAAAGCAAATTGCAAGGAAGTCTATAGCCAAAAAACCTTCTTTACTTAAGAGCTAAGAAGATTCCATCCCTGGAGGTAAAAATCCTTGACAACATTAGTTACTCGGAAGGCACTGCTTGGTTAGCTAACTCTAAGACCCAAGTTGATACATTCAAGCATATTGAGCAAGAGAAGAAGAAGAGGGAGGAAGCAGCTAAGAATGATAATGTACCTACCCTTGTTTTCCATTCATTCAAACCATCTACCATTAGGGATATTCCCTTTGATTATGGTTGCAAGGCCCCTAAGTTAGGAAAGGAAATTATGGATGAGTACCTGTGAGTACATCCACCTTCCAAATTTGTCTTAGTAGACTCTGAGGGTGAGGAAGAACTTGAGGAGATCCCTCTTTCTGATAGTGACCTATAGTCGTGAAGTGTCAAAGTGTTTCTATTAAAAAAAGATACTATGTAAATCCATTGATATTATAATAGTTTTAGAAAATTTTCAAAATCTCTCTCTATTTGATTAAGTTGAATGAATGAAAATTAAGTAATGCTTATAAAACAAATGCTAAATTAGAGGAACTAATTGTATGCCTAAATTGAAAACTTCAAGTGAAGTAGAAGGTCAAGATGGCTCGAACCAAAACAAACTTTGGAGGTAGCCAGGAGGTAGGACAACCTTCTGACAAGCCCAATGTGAAATTAGATCAAATACTTGCAATGCTTAGTGAAATAAGAGAAATAATTGGTAAACTAGAGCAAGAGGTCAGAGATTAGAGTAGACCTACGAAAGAAGCATCTCAAGAAGGTAAAGATGAAAATTGACATGAGTGTGCCACCCAAAGTGGGCGTGGAGAAAATAATTCTGATTCAAGGCCTAATAATGAGAAAAGGGACAAATTGGCACTTGAATTATCCAAGGATATGAAGAAGGTCACACCCCATAAATCTTATGGAACTATGAGTAGAGATGCGGTAGAGGCATGACTCACTAAAATGGAAAAATACTTTGAAATCAATAACTTTTTAGAAGTGACTAAGGCGGTATGGGGAGAATATCAGTTATCTGGGGAAGCATCCACTTGGTGGATGAATAAAAATATGGAATTAGGGTTGAGTTCAGTTAGCCTAACATGGGATGAGTTTGAGGTAATATTTTGGCAAAGATGGTTACCACAATTGTATTTTGATCAAAAACTCATGGATCTCCAAAATCTAAGACAAGTTGACTCATCAGTAATTGAGTATTGGGAGAAGTTTAATCTTCTCCTTAAGTATGTTCCCCAATATTAGAAGGATGAGAGGTTTCCTATAAGGAATTTTATTAAGGGATTGAATGCCCAAATTGGAGGTGAGTTAGATGTTCATGGTCCCGCTACCATGGACCAAGTGTATGAAAAGACCATTAAACAAGAACAAAAATTAAAATCCATATCTTCTTATTGGGAAAAGAATCATAAAAATTTCAACTGGTCACAATCTTCCCAATCATTCAAGAAGAATGATAAGGACTTAAAAAGAAGGGTGATAATGGATTCTGAAACAATCAGAATGAGTCCAAGAGTGAAAAGAGTAATAAGAACAACTCCAACAAGAATGGTGACATCCAAGGGAATTTGTTTGAAAGGCGAGGCCTTCCAAGAGGGTGTTTCACATATGGAAGTGGTCATTATGCCAATCAATGTAATAATAAGACACAAGGATTGTAACCTCATGGTAATCCCTTACCATCACAATAGATATATTTTCAATAGAGGATACATGTAGCACTAGATAACCGATAGGTAGAGTACCAGATTACTCCAATTGAAATTCTAGGTACTGTGTTTGATGTCCCAATTTCAATTTTAATAGAAATTGGTGCCACTTAATATTTTATTTCACCAAAAATATTAGATAATATTTTTTTAAAAGATGCCACTAAATATTTTATTTCACCAAAAATATTAGATAATATTTTTTTAAAAGATGGTTATATGGAAAAACCATAGTTAGTAGAGTATGCTAACCAGACAAGAGCTCAAGTAGAGCAGTGTTTGTTTGAATCCAAGGTTAAACTTCAAGTTTTGTGGCTGAAGTGAACCTACATGTAGCACCCTTGGGATCTTATGATGACATCCTAGGAATAAACTAGTTATGGAGGCATAGGGCTAAGGTAGACTGCTTTGCCAAAATAGTAGAGTGTCTGAACAACCTTGGAAATAAATTTTTTCTATATGATATGTAACTAGAGAAGTTAAGCTAAGGAAAATATTTGTTGTATATCTAAAGTGGGTCAAGTGAAAAGGGTATCAACTCTTTGCAATCAAAATGGATAAAATGGAAGACTCCCATAAGTTTATCTTTCAAGATGACTTAATGTACTATGAATCTCAGAAAATCCAAGGGATAGAAGCAGAGGAATCTATGGATCAAGAAAAATCTGATATGGATAAGTATTCTTTTCCATGGGATTTTTAGGATGGATTTTCAAACGAATTGCATGGATTTCCTTTGAAAATAGCATTTGACTTCTCCATAGATATAATTCCAAGATCAGAACCAATCTCCAAAGATCCTTACCAAATGACCTTAATAGCTCGTTAATGGAGTTAAAGAATTAGTTGCAAGAGATATTACCTAAAGGATTGATCAAACCCAACAGTTCACCCTGGGGAGTTCCAGTGATCTTCATTAAAAAGAAGGATGGCACACTATGCTTGTGGATAGACTACCATATGCTTAACAAAGAAATGATAAAGCATAAGTATCATTTACCACGTATTGATGATCTTTTCAATCAAATGTGTGGGGCAACTATATTTTTAAAAATTCATCTACAATCTAGATATAATCAGTTAAGGATTAAGGATGAATATATCCATAAAACAGCCTTTAGAACAAGATATGAGCATTATGATTTCATAGTCCTACCTTTTGGACTGATGAATGCTCATATAGCATTCATGAATTTTATGAACAATGTATTCAAAGATTTGCTAGGATAACTTTGTTCATGTGTTCCTAGATGACATTCTTATATATTTTAAGAATGAGGAAGAACATCTCCAACATTTGCAGATTATTCTACAACATCTAGAGAGCATAAGCTATATGGTAATCTCTCAAAGTGTACTTTCTTTTTGAAATAAGTATCTAGTACCTAGGTCATGTAATCTCATTCAAGGGAATTATAGTCTAGATCTAACAAAGATTAGTCATTTTTTTATGAATAGGCATATATCTATATTAAAATTAAATATAGAAATATATATTCACAAAAAAAAGGTGAGTGGTATAAAGGAACACCCCGAGAGTCACATGAGCAAAGCCCAGAAGTCTAGAATCACATGGGTCGAGCCCAGAAAGCAAGAAATATTCCAAACATAATAAAATAAAAGGTCGTTAAGTGGCCATAGCAGTGCCAGCAGAAGGCAGAGTGTCCTTCTCATTAGATTTCTTCCCCCATACATTAGTGGGGTCTGGAGTGATGTTAGGGGGGATCCCAACTCATTGTCATCTTTTCTTTATCTTTCCTCCCAATGAGGTGAGATTAATAAATCTAACCACAAGAACCATTTCAGTAGTACTGGCCAACCAGGCTACGAGAGGCCACCCAGTGCCAACATACCCCATCCCATTTCCTCTAGAATACCTAGATCAACCCAAAGGAGGAAGAGAAGTGACCATTGAGGAGGGGGTGAGATCCATGTGAAGAGGGCCCGTCTGAGCAAGAACAGGGGTCCTAGTAGTCCACTTCATGCGTCAGGGCCCCATGAGAGGCAACCAACCCCAAGAAGAGTGGTCGAGGGAGGGGCACATGTGCCATAGTGAGAATTAACACAGTAGTCCAAGAGCTCTGAAGGTGAGAAACTTCAAAGCGTAACCTTGTTTGCTTACACTTAGTCTATAAAAAGAACATTAGAGAAAATCATTGCTTTAGAATATAAAGAAATAAATTTATCAATCTGGTTGTGAGAAAATATGCAGGCATTTCTATCTTTCCAAATATTGAAGAGGACTTCCACCCTGAAAGTGTGTCAAATCTAGGTATACTTAACTTGGGAAGCCTGGGAGAGTCAGCTACCAAAACCATATACCCGGGAAAAAGGCTCTAGCATAAGCAGGTGAAAAATTCATGAATCCATTCCATAATTGTTGAGCTCACGGTACAAAACAGAGATTGTAAAGACTCATCCCTACCCACAAAAGGTAGACCTTGAGGGTCCACGGACCCCCAAATTGGACAATGAGAGACCTGAGGTAAACCTTGGAAAGAATACACCAAGCAAAGTGAGTGAGTTTTAGCTCAACACTTGTAGACCAAATAGCGAGAAAATATTTTACACCAAATGGGCACTAAAAGGCGGAGATGCCATCTCTAGTTCTCAAAATATCAGGTGATCCCACAATCTTGGTTTCCTGATTTTTGGCCATTGGACCATTGAACTAATTTTTTAAACTAAATCTTCACTTTCAAGAGCCTATAGGCTGCTAAACCATGAGAATTTGAAGTGATACAAACTAGTGATTTGTGACAATTTAATACATAGATTTAAATATATTTAAAAAGTGGGAATCAAATTGCATTTTTTTTTTCTCCTTGAAAACTAGTTTTTAATGGTAAACACCATTTTTAAAGGCGGCGTGTACTAACACAATTTTATTTCTATGAAGATAAAATTCTATTTTTCTAATCTAGATTTGTAACTACAATATCTAGTGCATGAAATTAGGTTTCATAGTTTTATTGATTATTTTTTTGTAATTAAGTTTGAAGTCGGACCAATTCTGATTGCTAAAACATAGGTTTGCCCTTAACTTACAACTTTTTTTTATGCATGAAATTCAATTTTTTTTTTTGGTTGGATCAAGGAAATCAATAATAAGAGTAGAGATACTTTTTAGAAATTTTTTGGTAATCTACTATTTTTCCACTTGTGCAGAACAAAGAACTTGATTTTTAGTAAAAAAACCCTACATTCACAGTAAAAATAAATATAATAATCAAATTAAATATGTTTAAAATTATAATTTTTGGGAAGCTTATAATAAGGACTACATACTTACAAAAAATAAATTTTAAATGAATTCATTTGATCCCCCAAAAGGTAAATCAAAAGTAGTTTTTTTATCAACATTTTGATAGGTGTAAAGGAGACTCCATTATAGGTATGGTTTAAAACTAGTGAGGTTCTATCCAAGGGGGTTTGATCTAAGGTGGTTTGATAAAAACCTCTTCAATTGGAATCCTTTAAATGAAAATTTTCAAGGCTTAAATCATTATATTTTCTAAAAATATGTGATTTCAACAAAAATCAGGATGTCCCAAAAAGTGTAAACCACTATTGTGGGATCACCCATCAATCATAGGAAAATGTGGCAATAGCCACAAATAACTAAGTTGGGGCTTGTAATTTTTGAATTGTGTGTTTGGGTACCACTTCCAGTCCTTCCACTGGGGCTTAGTGGCACGAATACCCACCTTATGAAGCATCTCAACTGAAATAGTATTCACCAAGCTATCATAGGTTTCACAGTCATGGTTTTGAAAACCATAATGGGCAAGAAAGCCTCCCAAGGAAAAATACACATAGTGGGTTTATGAAATAAGTGTTGAAGGGTCTAGTTACCCTTCTAAAACTGAGAGCCTTAAGCCAAGGAAGCTTGGCCAAGGGTCGACTAGCACTAGAAAATAGAGTAGACCACCACACATTTTGTTGATTAAGCAAGATCCCATCACGAAAGCCAGAGCCAAACCAGCGGAGCTAGGGCTTAACTACCTCGCAGGCTCTCCAAATGCTCTTGACCACGAAAGTTCCCACAATCTAGACCGGTTCCCTCATAACTAGGAGGGTTTGAAAATCCAATTCCCTTCCAAGAAGGTATGTGCACAGGAAAGTCAAACTGAACACAATGCCTAAGGAGGATTTTCTAGGCCTCATCACCAGTAAGTGCTCTAATAATCCATTTGACACAAATAGCAATCCCTTGCTACTAAGTGGAGAGAAGGCCAAGCCCACCAAAGTCTCTAGGCAGGCAGCAAAACTCCTAAGCAATATGGTGAAACCCTCGGTGAGCCTCAGAAGAGGCCTATAGAAAATCACACAACTTTTCAAGTTTAACATATGAGGCCTTTGAAGGGGCCCAGCAAGAAGAATAATACATGAGTCATTTTAAAATGGCCTACACCAAAAAATATGCATGATGTCTATATTTTTATGCATTTGGTAGGTTATTATACAAATTTCATTGCCAACTTTTCAAGGATTTCCTATCCCATTACTTCTCTACAAAGGAAAAGGTAAAATATTAGAATGGTCAAAAAAATGCCAAAAGGCATTTGATCAAATAAAGGAGAAGTTAACTACTACACCAATTCTAAAAGTTCCTAATCTAGAAGGTCATTTTGTGGTTACTATTGATGCCTTAGGAGAAGGATTAGGTGGTGTGCTTATGCAGGAAGGAAAATTTATTGCCTATGAATCTAGGGAGTTGAAGACATATGAGCAAAATTATGCTCTACATGATCTTGAACTGACAAGAATTGTGCATGCATTACAAATGTGGTGGAATTATTTGCTAGGGACACCCTTAGACTTAAGTTCGAACCATCAAGGTCTTAAGTATTTGTTTACCCAACCACATCAAGTAATTCTCGTTAGAGGAGATGGTAAGAATTGATATCTAATTATGATTTTGAGATCAATTATATCAAAGGCAAAGAAAATCAAGTAGAAGATTCCCTAAGTCAAAGGAGACATATCTCCTCCATGATCTCTATTCATTCTAATTTCAAGAATCAAGTGTTGCAAAATTCCAAGGGAGATGAATACTATGAGTGCAAGTTAAGCAATCTCTCATAGACAACCCTCAAGATTCAAGGTATGATGGGATTTATTTTCAGCAAGATGGGCTATTAAGATTCAGAGGAAGAATGTATGTTTTGAACTCTGAGGAGTTAAGGAATATCATGTGGAAACAAGTCCATTATGCACCATATTCAAGACATCTTAGAGTGATAAAACTTCTAGCAAATGTGAAACCACTATATTTATTGAAAGGAATAAAGAGGGATGCTACAAGGTTTGTAGCAGTATGTTTAGAATTTCAGATAGCGAAAGTAGAACATCATCACCCAACAAGACTCTTATACCCTCATGAGATTCTAGAGAAATCATCTCAAATAGGGATGCATGCATGATGTTAAGGTTCTGGAAAACCTTATTCTCTTCACTTGGAACTCAATTGCATATAATCTCAGCTTATCATCTTGAGGTAGATGGTCAGATAGAAAGAGTAAACCAAGTTTTAGAGGATCTATTGATAATATATTACATGGATCAGCAATACAAGTGGGAGGATTATCTTCCGGTTGTAAAAAAAAATTATAATCATTCCTATCATTTTTCTATTAAGATGGGTCCATTTGAAGCATTGTACGAAAGAAAGTGTTGAACTCCTATAAGTTGGGATAAGCTAGAAGATAGGATTAGCCTTGGTTCATAAATGTTATCACAAATGGAAGAATACATCAAGTTGATCAAGAAGAGATTAGTAGAGGGGGTTGATAGACAAGAAAGCTATGTTGATGCTAAACTTATACCAAGACATTTCAAGTGGTAAGAGAAAAAGACTTATTAAGATTCAAATCTCAAAAGAGTTCCATCAAGTTTGGAAAGTCATCCAAACTAGCTCCTAGATATGTGGGTCCCTTTCAATTCATCGAAGTAATAAACCCAAATGCTTAAAGGATTTCTCTACCACCAACTCTTGCTAGGATGCACAATGTATTTCATGTGTCTTATCTTAAGAAATATATACCAGGTGTTAATCATGTAATTTATGGGAATGCACTATAAGTATAGGACCCAGGGATGGTAATGGTCAAGCCTTTCAGAGTGCTCGAAACATGTAGGCTCCACCTGTGTAATAGAGAGGTCACTTAGTGAAAGGTCCAATGGGACCAATATGCAAAGGATAGTGCTACATGGGAGGACTATGATGATATTAGTCAAGAATCTCCTCATCTATTTTATTCTTTTAAAAACATATAAAACTTATTATTTTTATTGTTATAATACATTGAATCATTGGGGATGATGATCCTTATGGTGGGAGATATGTTACACCTCGTTTTTTCTTTACCAAATTACTTTTAACTTTTATATTAGACTACAATTTTGATACATGATGATGTCATTGTGATATTTAACATTTTGATGAAATTATATACAATGATATATATTTGCATTTTAATGATTATCTGTTAATATAATCAACACTTTGGTTAGGTCGTGATATTTAACAGCTAACTATGTGAGTTTTCTTCTAAGTGAAATGAAAAATTTATTTTTTCCCTCTAGAGGGAGAGGGAGAGTATCACTCAGGAGAAGAGAATAGACTTTAGGATATCAGGTTATGCCATTTGAGTTTCCACATGCTCACATAGGTCTACTTTAAACATCATTGATTCAATTTGATTATTAAGATTAATTGAGTTATCAAATTGAGTCGAAAGATTAAGTCTAATCTAGTCAAGTTGAGTCGTGTTTATTCTTTTTCAAAAATAAAATAAAATTATTTAAGGATCTATGTTTATCGATATAACTGATTAAGACAATCTTGATATTATGTCAAGCTAAGTCAATTATAATAATATTATGATAAATGTTATCAATATTTGTAATATATAATATATAAGTATAAGTATATATATATGAGATAATATTTATACAAACATGTAAATACGAGATATATATATATATAAATAAACTCAAAGCTACTTTTGAATTTGCACTTAGTGGACATTTTTAACCTCTACCAAAGGCTTCAATGATAACATTAAAGCCAACAAAGTGGCATAATTTAGCATCACCTCTACCTTTCTTTCACAACCACTATATGGTGATGTTATTTAACTTGAAACTGCTTTCAAACTGTCTGTTAAATGTATCTTTTAACAACTTCAAAGTCGTGGTTTTATGGGCTTTTAATTTTATTGTTTTTCATTTAAAACTATCACTGCTTAAAGCCACAAAAAGTGGAAAATATGGCTAAGTAAATGGATGCCATATTGAGGTCATGGAGAGGAGTCAAACTTTTTACTGTGAATGCTAATATTCATTTTACTGGTATTTGTTAGACACAATGGGAATAGACTGGTCATAGCTTTCTGGAGAAGGCAAAATCTCTTTCTTTTCTTCTTTAGTTTAGTATTTTGGAAGAGTACAAAAGGAGAGAGGTGGTGGGTGTCCTCATAACTCTGCTAGAGGCATCTCTAGTATTTTGTTGAAGAGGAAAGAAGCAATAAATTGAAGTCGTTGAGTTGTTTTACTGAGCTTAAGGCAAGAATTTTTAAGTGTAGAAGTTCAGGGTTTCTTACAGGCTTGTTCTTATTTTGTTCTTCCTATGCAAACATGTAATCACATTTTATTATTCTTCAATTTAAACAAAATATTTTCTAATTATTTTGAGAAGAAATACCACTTGAGCAATAAAGATTTAGATAAGTACAGTTTTTACTATTAAATACAGCAAATTGGAAAAGTAGCTGACTGTCTTATGAATTAGAGATTTAAAATTATTTTTCTCAATAAGATCTTATATTCTCTGTTTGGTTAAAAAAATTGATATATGTATATATGTATATAATTTTATATTGAGAGACCAACACATGAACATGTATATATATACATTCATTTATATTGGTTTTTATTCCTAAATTTTATAAAGAATAATTTTGGATAAATGGATGAGAATTTATGTGTTATGAGAATTACTTTCTCAGGTAATTTTTAAAGTTTGGACAGTCAAATAGACAGAGTTAATGAGGAAAATTTCTATATTTGAAGTTAGATATATTTTGTGTAAATTAAACAATATTATTATCATGAATGACCATAATTTAATATGGTGTTCTCTATTAACAAAACCATAAGTTTTGACATTAAAAATCTAAAAAAAATATATGAAGAAGTAATCTTCATTACAAGTTAAATATATTATTATTGTACTTATAAGACAAATTGTCAATATTTGAGAATGTGATTAGGTAGGTCAAGTTGATGGCAATATGCCATCATGTTTAACCAAATGTGCATAAAAGTAGGAGAGTAGTTGTTCTCACAATTCAAATTAAAGACTTGAACAAGTGGTAGTTGCCAAGACCCAAGATGTTACAAGAACATAACATAATGTTCACAGTCAAAAATACTTAACCAACCCAATCATGTTCTAACTTAGTGAGTTATCACTTTGTGACCACACAACTCCACTTTGTAAGGAAGTGGTTGAATTTTATTCAAACTTGAGCCAAAGTAGGTGCAAAAGTCTTTGGTTGTACTTGTTGGTTCGCTATGTTTCAAAATTGCATAACTAATTTGTAGTGTCATACTTAGAAAATTTTATAGTTGTATGACGTTATTGGTTATGTAGGACACAACACTAGATACTCAAATGGCATGCTAGTGGTTCCTCAGCCTATACTCTTCGTTGAAGGGTAAGGCCACCTCCAGTTGAAAGGTGTGGGGGGGACTATCAGTCTATGGTTGGAGGTAGGTCTGGAATTTGATGGTCTATTTAACCGTTTTGCAATATGCCATCATGTTTAACCATATGTGCATAAAAGTAGAGTGTAGTTCTCACAATTCAAATTAAAGACTTGAACAACTAGTAGTTGCCAAGACTCAAGATGTTACAAGAATGTAACATAATGTTCAAAGTCAAAATACTTAACCAACCCAATCATGTTCTAACTTAGTGAGTTATCACTTTGTGACCACACAACTCCACTTTTTAAGGAAGTGGTTAAATTTTATTCAAACTTGAGCCAAAGTAGGTGCAAAGTCTTTGGTTGTACTTGTTGGTTTGCTATGTTTCAAAATTGCATAACCAATTTGTAGTGTCATACTTAGAAAATTTTATAGTTGTATGGCGTTTATTGGTTATGTAGGACACAACACTAGAGACTCAAATGGCATGCTAGTGGTTCCTCAATCTATACTCTTTGTTGAAGGGTAAGGCCACCTCTAGTTGAAAGGTGTGGGGAACTATTGTCTAAATTGACTTGCTATATTTTGATATAACCGTTTATATAACACTTTAAATTATTATTAAACCATAAACAAATGTTATAAGATATATATATATATATATATAATGTTTATTATAAAAATATAAATTAGTTTAAAATCTTTTCAAATATGGAATATAATTCTTTCTAATTTTTAAAATATTTTTTACAATAAATTTAAGATTTTGAAAAAATATGCATTTAGAAACTTTTTTAAGAGTAAATTGAAAATCTTTTCAAAATGGGATATAATTGTTTCTTAATTTTTAACATATTTTTAACCAGATTTATTTTTAATATGAATTTAAAAACTTCTTAGTAAATTTATCATTTTTAGATTTATTACTAATTATTACTATTTTCTAATTTTACATTATTTTACTAATATATATAAATCCATATGACTAATAACACTAGCATACCTATATTTTAAAAATATATGTAAAGTATGCCAAAAGATATCCTTCTCAAGACATCTATTTTTAATCAATTGAACCTTAACCCAAATTGAAGCTTAACTCTAACCATAAAGCTATTTGAACCCTAATCGGAACCCTTTTTGAAGTTGGTTTGGATTACTGGCTCATAGACAAGGACAAATTCCCTAGAAGAGTGTCTTTCAAGTTTGAAAAAGTGTAGATGGAAAACTCAAACTTCAAATTGGTTGTCACTGACTCTTGGCTCACCCTAATAGTTGATCATCGCAATAAGATGTGCATAGTCAATAGAAAGTTAGAATTCATAAAACTCAAAGTGAAAGAGTGGAATATTGATTTTTTATTAAATCATAATCTTGATTTAGTCATAACTATAATTGAATATTCACTCTAATTGAATCAAAACTCTACTTGAACCCTAACCCTAACACTAAAACTAACCCTTAGCCTAATTTAACCCTACCCCCAACCCTAACCTTAACCCTTGCCCTAATTAAATCTTAAGCCTAATTGAATCTTGATTGAACCTTAACCCTAATTGTCCCATAACCAAGTACTCTAATTGAACTCTAGCCCTAACTTTGAATGTAACTCCCACAAACTTCAAGAGTTTTATAGATAAAATATACCAAGATGGATGTAGAACCTAGGTAAAAGAGATTTGATGACTTAAAGTCAATTTGCTTCATAGCCAAGTTAAATCTTGTAAAATTTCTTCATATGAACTTTAGGAGGGACAAAGCTTATCCAAATCTCCAAAAATAGGTCCCAACATGAAACTATCCCATAGGCATTCAACCTAGGGACTTTTTCACTTAATAATGAAAAAAATTCACTAAATAACATTTTAAAAAATCCTTCTATGCAACCTGTTTAAAAAGTAGTAATCAAGTATCCATATATTTTTATTTTTTATACATTTATTAAAAAAAAAAAATTATAATTATTTTTATCTATTTTAATAATGAAATGTGAATACCCATGCTAATTCCAATTTAATTTTATATTTTTTTTAATAAACATACATATTGACAAAAGCACTCCCATGTAAGGTGGGCACATTTTTCAATCCCTTCAAGCACCATCCAATCCTCCACTCACTCATTATATCCATTTAACTCTACTTTATCCATACATTCTCATTATCATATATTTACTATAATTAGCTTTCTATTACACTCATGTCCACACATATTCCTATATATTTTACATCGAAGGCGTATCCAATTTGAGAGAGATCAACCTAAATTTTGAAATCAACAGTTGACCTCTTTCCACTGCACCTGGCCAACAATTGAAAACAAGTGCACCATCAATCTTATTAGTTTTCCACTATTTTTTGGCCGCTTAATGGTGTCGCTCGCCCACCCATGCACAACTTAAATTCCCGCACTGTAGAAGTTAGCTACTATAGGATAAGAAGACATGGGTTTCCAGAGCTTGTCACACTATTTCACTATATGCAAAAAAATAGAAAATGCACAAAATGGGTATGTTGAAAAGGTTTTAGAATCTTTCAAACAAATGCAATTGGTAGGTGTAAAGCCAGAGTCCTCAACCATTGCCAGTATCCTCCCTGTCTGTGTTGAAATGGGAGCTTTAGAACAGGCTATGCACACCATTCACAGGATAAAAGATAGAGGGGTTTCATAAGATGATGTATTCACAACCTCCCTAGTAGACATGTATGCAAAATTTTGATGGACAGACAAGGCACGTGAACTGTTTGAGTTAATTCCTTAAAGAAATGAGTTCTCGTGGAATGCCCTGATTGCTAGATATTCACAAAATGGATTTGTTGAAAAGGCTTTAGAAACTTTCAGGCATATGTAGTTGATGGGCTTAAAGCCACACTCTACAACCTTTGCCAACATCCTTGCAGCTTGTGCTGAATGGGAGCTTTGGAACAGGGTATGGACATCCATCAAAGCATCTAAAGGATAGAGGAAATTGGTCAGATGTAGTTGCAACCAGAGCAGTAAACATGTGTGCAAAATGTGCAAGCATAGACAAGGCACACAAACTATTTGGCAATGTGCCTCAAAAGAAATTTGGTCACATTGAATGCTATGATTGCAGGACACGAACAAAATGGACTTGTTGACAAAATTTAAGAAACTTTCAAGAAAATCAAATTGGTAGTTGTAAAGCCAACATTCTCCCTGCCTGTCCCAAAATTGGAGTTTTGGAACACATTATAGATTTGATGGAAGGGGGAATTTTGTCAAATAATATAGTTGGAAATGCTTTGATAGACATGTATGGAAAATGTAAAGCATAGACAAGGCTTGTGAACTGTGTTAAAAAGTGCATCAAAGAAATGTGGTGTCGTTTGTAGGATATGCATAAAATGTATTTTGCAAGGATATTCTCATAATATTTGAAATAATGAAGTACTCTCGAACATATCATAACAATATAATCTTTGCTTGTGTTCTTTGTGCATGTAGCCATTCAGGTTTAGTGGTTGATCATTTATATATTTCAAGAACACCCTAAACTTTCTGATTAAGATGCCAATTAAACATGTGATGGTTGTGTGGATGTGTTTTTATTTATATTTCTATTTATATTATGAATATTATAAATTTATATTTCTATTTATATTTTAAATCTTATAAATTTATATTTCTATTTGAATTTATATTTCTATTTATATTTCTAATCTTATAAATTTATATTTCTATTTGAAAAAATATTTTTAAAATATTTAATCCAATGCAAATAACACATGAAAATTAATAATAAGTAAATTTTTGACTTAAATATTGGATGATCATTTAAATTATTTTTAAAAAGCAACATTACTAAAACTATAAGACAAAGGAAAAAGAACTACATCCTAAATAAAAATACACTATTTACTAATATATACTAATACAAAATGTTAAAAATAATTTATATTTTAAATCTTATAAATTTAAATTCAAGTAAATTATAAGTATTTTGATTTTAATCTTAAAAAATAAAAATTTAGCATTTGTTAATTTGCTTCATTCACCTAATTTTTAGTGGAAAAAAATTACAACCATTTTAATATATCTTATAAATTTATATTTCTATTTCTATTTCTATTTCTATTTCTATTTGAAAAAATATTTTTAAAATATTTAATCCAATGCAAATAACACATGAAAATTAATAATAAATAAATGTTTGACTTAAATATTGGATGATCATTTAAATTTTTTTTAAAAAGAAATATTACTAAAACTATAAGGCAATGGAAAAATACACTGCTTACTAATATATACTAATACAAAATGTTAAAAAATTATATTTTAAATCTTGTAAATTTAATAATTTATATTTTAAATCTTATAAATTTAAATTGAAGTAAATTATAAGTAATTTAATTTTAATCTTAAAAAAAACTAAATTTAGCATTTGTTAATTTGCTTTATTCACCTAATTTTTAGTGGAAAAAAAATTACAACCATTTTAATATAAAAAATGTGTAGTAAACAATCTATTCAATAAATTTAATACTTCCACCTGCCTGTCATTTTCAATGTAGCTTCAAAAACTTTAGGAGAATATTCCTTCATTGCTTTCAACTAGATAACTCATCGTAATTTTTTCAAGATACATAATTTGTGTGTTTCTGGTGATTGGTGAGCATTTGTATGTTTTTAATTCCTTTGAAATTTTATTTGGCTTTTTTATAAATGATTTTTTTATTTTTTATTTATGATGACTATTTTAGAATTTTTATTTTTTTGAAGATACAAAATTTGTGTGTTTTACAATTGATTGGCAAGCTTCCAATTTTACTGTGGAGCATTTGTATGTTTTTTAATTCCTTTGAAATTTTATTTGGCTTTTATAAATGATTTTTTTTTTTTTATTTACAAAGCTGACAACGTCTCGTTGGGGTTTCTAAGTACATGTTAAATGAAGCTACTACGTTTTGCATGTGAGGAGTATGAATGAAAGCAAAGAAAGAACTAGAAGTAAAAAGACTAGTGAGAGAGAGAGAGAGATGAGCAAGCCATTGACTATAATATAAAATATTTTCTATAAAAAATTATAAATTAAATATTTTTTGACAATTTATATTTTTCATAAAATGTCAAATGAAAGGTATTTAAATGATCAAATACAAAACTTTATATGACAATAGGGGTGGTCGTCAAATTTCATGCCTAGTTGGAGGTAGAGTGCTTGGGTGATGCTCTTCCTCTTGGAGATGACAACTCGAAGGCTTGTGAAATAGAAGATTAATCTAGATATGAAATTCTTGACATGTTAATTCTAAATTCTAAATTTGTTTACTTGATTGTAATTCATATATGAAAGTGCAATTGGAAAGATGTATTTCTTTATCAAGTTGAAAAGTAATGTTATTTCAAATGTGAAATGTGAAATGTTTTCAATTATGCAAAATGCAATAAATGATGTTAGAAAAGACAAAAAATTGTATCCCTATTTTTAAGGAATTGAAATCATTTACTTCAAGGTTAAAAACCAAAATATTTACTATGTTGTATGGGTACATTTGTTACATGATTATGATGTTGATTAAATAACATATAATCATTAAAATACAAATACATCTCAGTGTATATTATTTTTTCAAAATAATAAATATCATAATGACATCATCATGTATCAAAATTGTATTTTAACATAAAAGTTAAAAGTAATTTAGTAAAGTAAAAACAAGGTGTAACAATTTTTCACCAAACATCAATCTTTGTTGTGTAACTAGAGAAATTAAAAAATAGAGAAAAATTTATGCATTATGCAATTAAACTATGTTTGAATTATAATAATCTCGCATCAAAAATTATTAATAAATAGAATATACAACAAAAAAATTCAAAAATGACTAGTTCACACAATCTTTTTTAATGGTTTAGTTGCTATAAGTGATAGAAAGTGAAAATTTAATTTCAAATGTTGATCTCAATGTCCTATTTAGACCAAAACGTAGGAAACATTATTATGAGATCACCCACTTTAAATTGTTGATCAATTGAAACCATATTGATGTGTGTGTGTCTCGATAAAATATACATATGGTAGTCTCTTCTTTATCTAAAATCAACAAAACTAAATCCTTTAGTATAGATAAACTCATGTTCACTCAACTCTCAATAAAATTTATTCTTAAATTATAAACCGAAGACCTTCATCTCAAGATTACCACATGTTGACATGTGTGCACTCACAAGGAGCTCCAAAGTTGCTCTTTTTATCAACCAAAGATGAAAGCGCCATAATTTAATTTTTATAAGGGTGCATGGGTTTGTGGATGTCATCAAATTAATCTCCTAAGAATTAGGAGATGAGAGGATGAGCATGTTATGGTTAATAATCCTTCATGTCTACAATAATCCTTAAGCTAATTTTTTTGTGGAAGGTGGGAGCATACAAACTAAATCCAAGATGGACCCATTTCCTCTTCTTAGGGCCAAGAAAGTAACATCCATTTCCCAATTGATCTATAGTATGGAAAAATTTCTCTATGTATGCCACATGTCATGAACTAGATTCTATGCCTATTGAGATTATTTTAAGTCTAGGTCATACTTCATTACCTCTACATTGCCCCAACTGGACCATGTCCATGTGACCCTACATCTCGTCTATAGACTTGGACCGACTAATGAGCTAAAATGGATTCACTTTTGCATCTATAGAAACTAATATTTGGAGTATGGTGTTGGAAATGAAGGTAATATTGTAGCTTGAAATTTGTAAAAATATGAGACTTTAGATCTAATTAAGTGTTCTTTGTCACAATTCTATGTATGATTAATCTGTTTAGACCAATTTTACCAATTGTAGAAAGAGACAGAAGATTGTAAAAGAATGAGACAAGGAGATAGAAGTGGCAGCATATATGTGGAGAAACCCTTTTGGGAAAAAACTCCACGAGAATCAATCGTGCTTGTATTATTTAACCTTAGAACAAGATTAAAATAATACTATATCAATCCTTGATTGATATGCTTCATTGCCTTCTACAATCCTTCTTCACAACCTGCAATAAACTCTCATGGAACTCTCATACACTTGTTGCAATTAATAGACAATAATATGAGCATGTAAACTCATAAGAGTTGTACAATACAAGAGCATAAAGCTCCTCACAAAAATCTATGCCTAGATTGGGCAAGTAGAGTTCCACAATGTAATCTGAAGTCAAACCAAAGTTTTCCTCAATTTAGGCGCCCCAAACTGAACACTTAACTGAACTTTGGTCAAGAAGATATCATGCAAACTTCACCTCAAAGTTGGCACCCAAGAATGGGACCAGTTGACTGATCCTTGTAAATATCTTCTTAAGGAAAAGGTGTTAACTAAAAGATGCCAACTTGGGTGCCCTAGGTGGACCCAACTCAATCTTAGTTAACTGAAACATATCTCTCCACCAATTCAAGCAAACATTATGCATGATTGATCATCCCCACTTAACTGAAAGTATCCACCTACTATTGATACTGAACTGATAGTGCCACTCCACTCATGTAAATATTGATCTCTAATTTGTAGGATCAAAACATTCATTATTGAAGTGTTATCAATCCTCCAAAAAATTAACTGAAGCAAGGTGGGTTCCACCTTCCATGTGGGCACCCCATGTGCTCCTATCTTGTAGGAGCTCTTCTTGGATGTCCCCACATGTTCCTATCATTTAGGAATAATCACAAATGTCAATTTACATGTTCTTTTTATTTGAATTTAATCTCTTTCTAATCCTAGTGTTGGGGAACACTTTCCAAGGACTTAGGAGATACATGAAATATGTTTAGGATTGCAATTAAATGGCATACTATTCCCAACATATGGTGGGGGATATATGTTGAACTAAGTAGTTTTTTGGGGCAGTGGGCCTAGCTCTATTGGATAAAGCATCTTGTTGTAGGCAAGATATCACGAGGTCTAGTCTCTCCACCGTCCCCATGTTTTTGAAGGTCGTGTTGCAACAGCGCCACCGATCACATGAAAAAAAATTATCAGGCACACTGTAGTTTATAGGGGGTGGATACCCGACCGATTCTTGCAATCTAAAAAAAAAATTGAAATTTATTTTTGTAACTTTTATTCTTTATGATTTAATTTAAGGGAGTGGATCTATCCCATGGTTTACCTATCAAAAAATATATATTTGGAGTATGGTGAATTAGCAAACATAAGTAAACAAATTGATTCTAGTTAATTTTATACCTCATGTCCACAATGGATAAGTTCTAAGCTAGGTATCCTTGTATACACATTTCATAACTAGAGGAGATCACACCCAGTTTACGGATTTAAGGATACTATAAGTTGTGTTTTAGTCACATTCTCGTACCCAAGATGTAGAGGATTTCAAGTTCAAAATCCTACTAAACCCAATTCAATCAATCTTGGTTAATAAAAATCTCATATATACATGGCAAGCTTGAATTTTGGAATATCTTATAGGGTGTTCATGCATCTCATTCTCACTTGGCCAAAAGGACAAACTTTGTGTCATCATCCTCGACCAATGCATAGACTTTGCTATGATTTATTTTGATGACTATCCTAGAGACCAATTACCTTTGAAGCCCATTTACTTACCCATCTACCATGTGATAAAGATGAAATAAGTATCTCAAAGACCATATGTCATGATTGATAAGCTATGGAAACTAGATGAAATCTAAAACCAAGTTTGAACTAGAATATCATAAATGTTTGAGCTTGGTATCAAAAATGATGGCATAAATGAATTACCAAGGAAAATTATTACAATTCATAGTTCCATGAGGATGCATCCCCCTCAAAAAATGAGTTGTTTTGGAGATGAGGACGTTTCCGAGATGTGGAGACGTTAGGGAAACTTCCCCCCGTTGTCCCCTCATTTCATTGCTGCCTCCAAGATGTTTTGCTTTTCAGGACACTTCTAGACATCTCCAATGCTTTCTGGACATCCCCTTTAAAATACAATAAAAATGATTTTTTTAAAGAAAAACTAAAATTAATAAGTTTAAAATTTTAAAGTATTTTTGAAACCTAAAAATTAAGTCGGCATGGTTTGAATTAATTTTCCAAGTCATTATTTTCATTCTGGGAGTGTTTACACATGGGCATTGGGCGAGCATGGTAGTCTGGTCTAGCTGCAGAAGGGGTGAACTCCAAGTATGAGGGTTTTTTTGGTTTTTTTTTTTACATTTTGTATGCTTTGTTGGATGTCCATACCCATCCAAAGTAGCTCCTTGTGTTTCATGCTTTGTTGGATGCCCACACTCCATACCCATCAATGCAAGTAGGAGGTGTTTTAAGTTTTTATTTTTTTTTTACTTTTATGCTTTGTTGGGTGTCCTTCATCCATCATCCCTACTCCATAGCTATCCCACGCACAGGAAGGCATGAAAATTCTAAACAAAATGCCTTAAAGAGATGTCATCGTGTGGGATGCAAAGATTCATCCCATGCGATGACATCTCTTTGAGGCATTTCATTTAAAACTTTTGTGCCTGTTTGCATTGATGGCCTCTTAGCCAAGACAAAGCATTTTAAATGTTCCACTTTTTTTTTTAAATTTTAAATTTTAAAATTTTTTTGTTGTTTTTAATTGATACTACCAGCAGGAGGATGTTGGCAAAGGTTGTGGAATTTGGCTTTACAACTAATAGTGTAAAGCCAAATTCCACAACCTTTTCCAGCATCCTCTGCCTATATTAAGCCTAAAACATAAATTCACCTGATTACATTAAGTTAAATTGTTAATACAATATTTTTGAGAAAAAAAAATTGTCAAAATAAAAAGGTTCCATAGTCTTGGTGACTGTTTCAAAACTCCATTTCCATCTAATGCACCCAAAGCATAGCCTTAGAGTCTTCCTCAAATTCATTCCATCAAAATAACAGATATGGTAGATTTTCCAAGAAAAAAGAAGTATGGAACCTATGGCATGTATTGGTATACTGTTAACCATTCAAAAAATTCAAATAAAACAACACAGTAACAAAATATTCATATATGATTAACTATTCTTTAGGAAAACTTCCAGTTGTTGAGATAAAAAAAAAAATTTGATTGATTCGTAGTTAAAGTAGAACAATTCTTTTTATAAGATAAAAATAATTTATATGTTTTGATAGTTAAAATATTATACAGTACTGGAGTTCCAAAGTTCAAAATCCATTTACTAAGAATTATGTAATAAAATTAAAATGGAGGCTTTGGAACAGGGTATGTACATCTATCAAAGCATAAATAGATTGCATTTTAATTTTATTTTATTTTGGTAACATTGTAGGTTGTAGCCTATCTGATTTTATTTTTTCCAGGTAACATTGTAGGCTATAGTCTGTCTGATTTCCTTTTCTTAGCATTGTTTTTAATTTTTTTGCAGTATCATCATCACAATGAGTTCACACAACAAAAGTCACAATGAGGTTAGAGAGGATGAATCGCAAATTCAAACTGAAAAATCAATCATCTGATGACCTTAATTTTCAAATAGGAGGGGAGGGTGAACATGCTTCAAATAGTTAAACTAGCACAAGTTCTATTGGGAGTAAAAATAATAGTTGCCCTTCATCAATCCTTGAACAATGGGCCAAGGGCCCCTTTGATCCAAAATCACCATTAAAACAATTTGCATCTTGTTGAATAGGACAACTAAGAGGGGGGGTTGAATCAGTTGTCATAGAATTAAACCTTTAATTCAATCATCAGAACTAACACTTAATATTGCTTAATGATTAATCATCAAATACCAACACAGAAACTCAAATCCAACATATAAACACAATAACACCAGATTTACGTGGAAAACCCAATGAGCAAAAAACCATGGTGAGGATTAACTCACACTATAGAGAATATCAAAACCGATTACAAAAAGGCTCATTTCCTGAAATAAGAACTCACTGTCTGGAACAAGGACTCACTATCCAATAGGGCTACAACCTGGAGGGCTCACTACCACAAAGATACAAATAATGGCTTTCGCCAGAATACAAGAGTTATGGCTCACTGCCAAAAGTGTGAACTGATGGAATACACCTTCCTTGTGCAAAATTTAGTTCCAAATGAAGTTCAGATTATGAAGTACTTCCTCACACAACAGTCACTCAACCAATCTACATTGATCCACAACTGATAACGTATTTAGGCTCAGATCTTTACATACCCCTTAATCCTTTTCACACTCACACTTCACATACCCGCTTCTCGCTCGCTCTCACTTCTTCACTTCTTCACTTCAAAACATCTTATATATGATTCATGTAATGCATCATATTAAGTTGACTAGGATCTATACAAAACATCCCCAAGGTAGATTCAATCTTCTTAATACATAACTTGTGTTAGGTCGGCCAAGATTGGGACCCAAACAAAAACAACTACACCAAACAAAGAAACAATTTTAGTGTACAAAGTTAAACTATGTTTTGATAACTTATTGCTCCCAACACAAAACATCTCAAGATCTCGAATATAGTTGTCTGAGTGAATCATAATGACATAGTTAAGATATCAAATACATAGCTTGTCTTGTGGTAGAATCCATACCTAAAAACCAGCACATCGATTCACTGATAAAGAACATCTTTGATAAGGAATAGCTTCTGGTAAACGTGTCATACAATTGGTATTGTATTGACATCGATGAAAACTAGATGATGCAATCCAATTTCCAACACATCTAAGGTAGCAAAAAATCCTGGGGCAATTGGGGGCACTAGAAAATGGCAGTGCCACATATGTGAACTTGCATGATTTGGCAACATTACAAGAACTAATGCTCACTTTCTTCTTGTTTGAGGCAAAGGTGTAGATGTATGCAAAGTTGTGGAAAGTAACTTGAAGTATAGGGCTGAAATGTTAAAGCTATGGGGTTGTAATGAGGATGAAGTACCTATAGATGTTACTTTGCCACAAAGGAGTAGGGGTAGTAAGATTTCAACAGTTTATACTTCTACTTTGCAGACTCAAAGGCCATTGATTCCATCCAGTTCAAGGGCAACAGAGCAAAGGGGAAACATAAGGCATCTTCACAACCATTAGCAGATTTATTCAATGTGCAAGCAACAGATGACGTAGATGATGTCATTAGAAAATTCTTCTTTGTCAATGGCATTCCATTCCATGTGGCTCACTCTCCTTATTATAAGGAAGTTGTGTCAAAAATAATAAGGGCAAGACAATCATATGTGCCACCAGGGGAGACTAAATTGAGGACAATAGTCCTATATCAAGAATGTTCCAAGATTAATATTTTGATGGAGAAGATGAAGAGAACCTGGGTCACAAGTGGATGTAGCATAGTCATGGATGGGTGGATAGACATTAGGCATCATCCACTCATCAATATCATCATTACATCTATAGTGGGGTCATATTTCCTTAGGGCTATTGATTGTTCAGGGCATAGCAAGGATGCTCATTTTCAGTTCTAGATCCTCAAGGATGCTATAGAGGAGGTTGGGTCACAAAATGTAGTGCAAGTAGTGACAGATGCGACCCATGTGTGTAGAGTTGCAAGGAAGTTGATTGAGTTAGCCTATAGACACATTTGGTGGACTCCTTGTTGTGTGCATGCTATGAATAATGCACTTAAGGACATGGGTAAAATCAGCTGGATCAAATCAATTGTCAGTGATGCTAGAGATGTGCAGATGTTTATCTACAACCACCATAGTTCACATGCACTAGAAGGAATTCTTAAAACCTGTAGAGACTCGGTATGCATCATACTTTATTCTCTTGGAGAGGATGCTTGAGTTGCAAGAGGCATTGCAACTAATGGTAATGACGGCAAAGTGGAACTGATGGCCTGAGTTGAAGACACTATAAGGGTTGAGGGTTAAGGAGGTGATGAAGAATGATGTCTTTTGGGATGATGCCAAATATATTGTCTCCATCATTGATCCAGTCTTCATAGTTATTAGATTTGGGGATTCTAATGCACCTTCCCTTGGAGAGGTATATGAGTGCATTGATTCCATGCTTTCTCAAATGAGAGCTAAAGTGTGAGAGAAGGACCCCATAATGTAATTCCACACCGAGCATATGTATCCAATCATTCAATGTAGATGGGAGAAGCTCAACACTCCCTTACACATGGCTGCCTATGCATTGAACCCAAAGTGGTACATTCCATGTCCTGGCAGAATGAAACCTATAGAGGATGTTG
>VDFB02333525.1:0-22259 GCA_007258455.2 Sequoia sempervirens
GCAAGAGAATCCGTACGGCATCAGCAATTCAGGAAAACTTGCACAGAATTCACAGTACTTCCAGATTGTACGAATTTCAGAGTATCTTCAAACCGTACGGCCTTGGCAGAACATTTGGCAGTTCGGCAGTTTCCATCGGCAGTTCGGCAATTTTTGGCAGTTCGGCAGTTTTTGGCAATCCGGCAGTTCTCACCGGCAGTTCGGCAGTTTTCATAGTTTCGGCAGTCTCGAGAGTTATAAAGTCGGCTGGAATCGCCGAACGGACAGAAAAATGGACAAGGGCAAGAAGGCGATGCAGCACCAGCCAAAGGTAGCCTCGGCTGCGAAAAGAAAAAAGATGGATGCCGATAATGACACGATGACATGGGAGAACCTGACCGGCAACGAGTGCAAGCAATGGTGGCGAAGCACTCCCGACGACCACTCGCTGAAGGTTGCGCTTCGACACGCTCGGGTGGACAAGGCTGTGCTCGTGCCCTTTTTCAATTCTCGGGAGTTCAAGCCTTGGCTGAAGGCGATGGTGGAGAACTATTGCAAGCATACGCACAAGTCCGTCATTGATTACAGAGGTTGCCAGGTGACCGTTTCATTCTGGCCTCAGGACTTTGAGAGGGTGTTCGGCATACCAGCTTCGGGAATAGGGGTTAACAAACCCAAGAGAATGACGCAGGAACACAAAGAACTGCTGGTCAAGCAAGTGTGCTGAAGCGACTTGTCAGCCGAAGAACAGCGTACCATATGGAATACTGGCAATCGAGGCCTCCGGAAGAACCACCTAGCAACGGCAGAATGGAAATGTTTGCTTGACCTAATGAAATGCCGACTCACAGGGGCTAGCCGAGCGTCGGACATTGCCTTATGGCAGGTGGATTTCATGGTCGGACTTCGAGTTGGCCGAGTATACAACTGGGCGAGGCTACTCACAGAGCGGATGAGGGATTTTCTAGCGCAGAGGCATAAGGCCTTCTATATGACTCAGCATGCCATAGCTCTCTTTTTGGATGCCGTGCACACACAGGTGCCCGAGGGCAATTGGGGTCGGTTGCGGCCACTCACTCACCTGGACCCGGGATGGCCTACCGTATTCTACTGGTCGGAACTGGAAGTAAAGCAAGCAAGCGAGGGCACAGCCTCAGGGAAAAAGAGGAAACGGAAGGAGGCGTCGGTGGAAGAGGAAACCTCAAAGGAGGAGGCCTCGGAGGAGAGCGATGCATCGGACAGAGAGGATCCTATTGACTTATCTTCCTCGCCATCGGAGTCTAGTCCGCATTGATGAGGAGGTGTAATACGACACCATCGAGTGGGGAAGCGTGAAGATTGATATACGGTAATGCGGCCGGCGGTTACTCTTAGAGCACGCCGGTGACGAGTACACTACGGTCACGTTTACCCTCCATTCGCGTCCCGGTTGGGCGGACGGATGTTGAGGGAGTAAGCAGCTTCACCCTACAGGGAGCATCTCGGGGTGGGCACCTCGCCCACCACATCACGGGGGGCACTCACTGTATCGGCGGCAGGTTCCACTGCCTCGGTTGAGATACTGCCAGCGGTTTGTTCTCTTACACCACCGTCAGCATCGGCAGCGACAGGAGTGGCAACCTCGGCAGCAGGAGCTAGGGGAATGACCGAGGCCACTGAGGAGACGACTCCAGCCTCAGGAGCACCCGGGGTAGCACAGATCGACAGTTGGCTGGGATCGGTGGGCCTCACCTTGGACGTGGCCGAGCAGCCAGACCAGCAGGAGAAGAGTCCCTCGGAGGGACAAGGGGACGAGGAGGGGCCGATCATTCACACCCAGCAGAGTGAGATGGCCAGGATCGGCGAAGACACACTTGCACACCCGGAGGCGAGCATAGCAGAGGCACCAGAGACAGCCATTCAGGAGCCTCAGCCGGTAGTCGGGGAACCGCCCCAAGAGGAGACAGAACATTGTATACCTTCTGATGATGAGGAGAACGAGGAGGGTGCTTCCACAGAGGGCTTTGTCGTGGAAATGTCATAGCCGGACCCGTCGGACCCAGTAGGCACGGTACAGCGATATGTGGAGGAGCTCGAGCACATGGGCAGATTGATGATCCGCGTGGGACAGGTTTCCAGGGACCTGAGGATTGGCCGATCGCCTCTGGTAGGCCAGGAGGTTCCCCGCATTCGGGGATTTGTGCAGATGGGGTGTGAGGCGGAGTTTGCACGGATATTTGGCGAGGGGTGGCCAGCAGGAGAGACTCCTGCTATGATGAGAGCCTGGCGGGGTCGGCCACCGAGGCTAGTAGGACGGGATGCAGGCGTCCTGGAGAGTTTATACTACATCGAGCTTGCATTCCGAGATGTTTTTCTTCTGATGAAGCGCCAAAGATTTTCCACCGAGGTAGCAGTATCTCGCCGAGTGGATGCCTATAGACTTCTTCAGCGGGTCAAGGATGAGTCTGCTGCGATCATCAAGAGCATTCAGGATAACTTGACTGAACAATCTCAGCTTGCCAGTGACAAGGGAGCCCGATTGGACATCTTGGAGCCTCGGGTGGCAGCCTTGGAGGAGGAGGCACAGCAGAAAGAGGCAGCATGGCAACAGCGAATGAAAGCATTGGAGGACCAGTTGGCTGCAAAAGAGGTAGAATTGGCGGCCAAGAAGGCCGAAGCAGAGCAGGCAAAGAGCCAACTGATGGAGGCAGCCCGGATGGTGAAGGCGGCGAGGGAGAGGGAGATCCTGGCAGATCGGCAGCTTGCACACGCACGGAGGAGCTGAGGCGTCTGAGAGCAAAGCATTCTTCCACCACTCCGACGTCATCTGTGCATCCAGGGACGCACTCCCTTCCCCCTACTTTCAGTAATCTTATCTTGTTGTATGTATGTCGTCTGGAAGACGACTTCCTTTTTGGGGGGGATGATGTTAGTCGGATATTTTACTTTGTTGTCGGCCGTAGTCGGCCTCGGTCGTAGTCGGCCAATTGTCAAATAAAACAATAGTTAGTAAAGAATAATAATGTCATGTAATGTCATGTACTTTCGGGAAAATATGTTTAGATTAATGTTAATGTAATGTTGTTATGAAACGTCGTGTCGGTTGGTTATCTAACCACCGCCGAGCGTTATATGTAGTCGGGTGGGTGTAGTCGGGAGAGAGGAAGGAATGAGTTTTGTTGCCGATGGTTATACTGTAAGCATTGTGATACTCTTTGTACATGATATTCCTGAGAATGAATAAAGTTTCTGGCATTTTACTATGATATCTTTCAGTTTACTATTTTATCCTATGTTCTGCATATTACAAGTTTGCCAATAGTACGTCAGATTAGAATCCCATTCCGTAGGCAAACAGTTTTAGTTTGTTTTAAATTATTTTAATAGCTGTCCCCCTCACCATCCCCCTACAGTCCCCAAAAATTGAGAAAAAAAATTGCCATCGCTTGATGAGCACATGCTTATACTAAGAGGGGGGGTGAATTAGTATAAGGACAATCTTTTACTTTTTCAAATCAATTGCACAACATCAACAATTAAGAACACAAGATTTACATGGAAACCCTTTGGAGAAAACCACGGCAAAAAGATTTGCTTATATAAATACTTTTCTTACAAATTTTGTAGGCACCAACCCAATGGAGACACCAATCCCCACGTATATTTGTAGGCATCAACCCACTAGAGACACCAATTCCTACAACTAAGCACCAACTTAGTAATAGGCACCAATCTCTTCTATGGAGAGGCACCGACCTCTTAAACAACAAAATCTTAGTCTTCTTGAAGAATAAATCTCCTTTAAATTCTGTTCCTCAAAATAAATTTCTGCTCTCCAAATCTATTTGTGCTTATATGATATAACTTGCATTCAACACACACCCTTCACCACACCTCATAATCTTCATATATATCTTCATGAAGGAGGGCGACCATATGGAAAGACATGTACTTCACAAAGGGAGGCATCCTACAATTTTATATGCACCTCTTCACATCCAAAATTGGGCACTCCGTTAGGGAGGTCGGCCCATACAAAAACAAATAAATTTATTTTATTTAAACACCTCTAAAGTGGGCACCACACAAGGCAGTTCGGCCCATAGCATAAAAATATTTATTTATTTTTGACTTATAAACATGGACGCCATAATGGAGGTTTGCCTACATCAAAATCCATTTAATTTAATTTTCTTTAACTCCAATAAAGGCACCATGATAGAGGGAGGTCAACCAGCTGTTAATATGATTTTAATTTTGCTATGTGAGGTTAAATCTGCCCTTGTAATAATGTGATTTCTACTTCTTTGATCAGCGAATTGCATCATGATAAACTTGACATCAATCTTCACCATCAAATGTCTAAATGCCTTTGACATCAATGACAATAATTCTAACATCCCCCCCATCTTGGAAACTCAAATAAACACTGAAATACAGCAACAGAGAGTGCATCATCATGTAACCACCAGATGGGTACATCTTCCAAAACTTCTGTCATGTTCTCTCATATTTCTTTAAGCAACTGCTCAAGAAACAGATAAAAATATTGGACAACTTTAAACTCAGATCAAATTTCCTCTCATCTTTATTTCAGAATTTCATTTAGTCTCTATTTGCAATGAGAACTGTCTAGACTCTATACAGCTCATGAAAATATCCAACTTTTTATGCCAGGATCAATCATTTTGAGGTATTTACATGAACCAATTGGATGCTAGATGAATATTCTTCTATGATCTATCAATGCCCACACACGTGTAAATTTTGCAATATCTCCAAATATAAAAGCTTAAAGCATCTTACCTTGTGTTCCAACAGGCATAAATAGTGGAGTTTGGCACTGAAAATGAGGAAGTGTGAGCCGTGCTGCACGAGCTCTGTTGAACTTTCCCAACACCTGCATTGAGAGAAGTATTGCTTGTGTAAGATTTTTCTATTCATTAGATCCATCTGTATTAAACATAAAATGATTCCTTTGCTTTTAAATCGTCCTTGTTGATATCTCCATTTCTTGTTTAACATATGAAATAGATTAAAACCATCGGGAAGTTTTATCTCACAAATACCATTTTGCATCAAGACAAAAGTGAATATCAGAATTTATTTTTTGTAGGCTTTGAGATGTGGGCTTTGATCTCTGTATTTAAAGTCTTCTCAAATCCCACAAAAATTGAAATATCAATAAAAGCATTCAATACTTAACAAAGAGAAAATTGACATCAAAGATGTAAAGAAGTCATTAATTTCTGTTAAGAATCAACAAACAAGGAGAAAGTACTCATTAATGAAGTTAGCAAGCACAACAGGTGCCCAACAAATAGGTAACTTGCAGTAACCTAAAAAACCAATTATTTGGGAGCAATATCATAGAAATTGAGATTGTAATCTACCACTCTCCTTCCCCAAGCTTTTTCCTTATGGCATCATTGTTGATATTCCTCTACATCAAAAAAACCTCGAGTCTATGTGTTGATATAGAACTCATCATTTTTTATCGTAGCTCACTAATTCCAGACATAATTTCACATGTCCAAGCACTATTGGCAATTTTTTAACTTTTCGCTGCAATAACTGAGCTTCTGATCACAATGCATTGTTATATGAATACAAGTTGGCTATAATTTAAAGTTGGGAAACAATTGAAGCAATTCAAGATTATGAGACATATCTAGGTTGAATCACAACTTTCATATAAGATTGTATTATTTAAGTTTCCTAGTAAAAGCAGATATCCTTGTTAAAAAATAGACCATAAAAACCTATGGCACTATGGAATCCTATCTAACTGGAACTAGGATTCTCCAAGGAACAAAACAAACTTAATTTTGATGGGTTTCAAAGTGTAATGTCCCCTTCTCATCAGTGATCTGTTTTGACACTCATCAGCCTGTTCCGGAAGCTTGTAGGCTCGTTTGAGGTAAAAATTAGGGTTTCCATGTTCAGAGGTTCTACGGCATTTCAGGGAATTTACTATTTATAGTAAATTCTATTTTTGGCAGTATGAAGATTGTCAACTTTCAGGACTTCATTTCCAGTTGGAGCAATTATTTGAATTCAAGTTCTGGCTTCTAAAAGCTTTATTTGGTGAATTTCATAAATAAAGGCATTAATGTTATAAATTGCAGTTGACCCCTTGGCCTAGGAGAATAACTTCAAGTTGTGTTAAAAGGTGGTCTTGAAGGGGGACGCCTTCATATGGATTAAATATTATTTAAAGTTTAAATGCCTTGGGAAAAAAGGACACCACACTTTGAGGAGTTATGTTTTAAAAATAAAGTGAAATTGTATTCTTGTAAAAGGGACGCCTATTGAAGAATTATTTGAATTTTGGAAATTTGCAGAGTCTCTGGTGACTCTTGGCGTACCTTCTTGAGAAATTGAAGAGTTTTCTACTCTTCTATAAAATGAATGCTTTGCTCCAGCTTTAGTATCCATTGTTAATTGCTAAAGTTATGCTATCGAAATGACATTGTGATTATTTCTTCGAGGGATGCTTACCTCCTAGATTCTAATCAATTTCGTGTTTGAGAGACAACACCTAATTGGTTTTTATTGCTGCTTCTCATCCAGACTAGCAGATTGAGTTTGAATGTTGAAGAATTTTGCAGATTTATCAATTTTGGTATTGCTGATTCATCTACAGCTGAAGGTGATTTTCATTCATAGCTTTATTATCAGTTTGAATATGATTCTGGGTATTTCATCATTTGATTTGTTGATCTTGGGCGACTCATCATGCTAAGTTTGAGATTTTTTAGTTGAGAATCTGATTTTTAAAGGAAAATCGCCCCTTCAAGGAGGGCTGTACCTTTCACAAGTGCATTGGAATGCGTGCTAAATTCACAGAGGGTCTTTGTTGCTGTTTCTTCATCCTAACTTGGTCGCCTACCTTCCAGTTGTTCATTGCACTCGATTTCATTCGAAACGGAGGTAATTTGATGAAGTTATGAACATTTTATGGTGTTTCAATTTGCTGATTAGAATTCCAGAAAACACTGTTTTATATCAGATTCATATGATTTCAGTTTTGGTCTTTACTTTATCATTGGAAGAGCAAAAGAACATTGCTAGTATTCATTCTTCTCTTTTTAACTATGTTCTCTATCTTTGCAATTAGTAATTTGCATATTTGTGATTGTAAGGTTGAGATTTTAGTAGTACTAATCCAACCGTTTTAAGTCTCTGCAATTACTTGATTTATTCCATATTAATTACCTCTGGATGGTTTACCGCCAGTGTGGAAAAATGAACATTTGATATCTCTTTGTACCCACTCTCAAGTGGTGAATCCCCACTCTTAAGTGGATGCCCGCCGCAGCGGATGAATTAGATAGATGTATCTTCATGGCTGGTTATCCGCCTAATTATTTCAATTCAATTAATAACTCCGTCATATGTTAGCACCTCGCCCTTAGTGGGATCTTGAGTGCACATTCTTGACGTTGAGTTTGTCTCATTTCAAGTATTGTTTTTTAGTTTCTCCGCCATATGACAACACCTATCCTTCCTTGGGATTGAGTGTGCATTCTTGGCGTTGAGTTCTTTCAAGCTTGGATTTCAGTTTTTGATGCTAACGCTAATTCAATTGGCAAAGTGTTGATTGTATGTGAAAAATCTATCGAAAAAATTGGTTAGCATATTTCAATACAGTGTAAGGGGATTTGAAATACAATATCAATGCTGGAAGTACAATGAGCTATTGGAGGCAAGTCAGCCAATAGAAAAATGTAAAACACTTGGCGGAAAAGCCAGCCACTTCCACTTTTCAGTGGGCTACAAAACAACAAAGTAAAGTAAAGAACTTGGCGGCATAGCCAACCACTTCCACTTTTCAGCGGGCAACAAGAAATGAAAGAGAACTCAACCACTTCTTCAACAGGAGTGCATCACAAATTAACTGAAAGGAGAAAGTTGATTAGTACTATTATATCAGCGTTACAATATGATGTAATATAATATATCATGAGATAATCAAACTATATGAAAGCCCAAGTATCAGATATCCATCCCTAAGACATTACAATGATAAGGCATCATGAAAATATGAGAATAAAATGAAAATACCAGGTTTGATATGCTGCAACAGCAGTCTGATATGACAGGGCAGCAAACTAGAAACTTCAATCAACCTTCAAGAAATCATCATAACTCTCTCCAGACACCTCGGAATGAACCCAAATCAATGGCAAATGACCAAGTAGGCCTAGGCGTCCAAAACCAAGCAACCAAACACCCTGAAACTGTCACCAACTCCCAAGCATGGATTCCAATGCACAACCAGAGATAGTACGACCTCCTTAGGAAGGTCGACCTTGCTTTAAAATTCCAATACTCCACCAAAAATCACAACAACTTGAGCATAGGGTCCCCCAAGTATGAGGAAAGCATAGAAATAGTACCCATAAAAAACTCTCGCCTCCTCAGATCAGTGCAAACCAAAACGTGCATCAGCCATACCCAAACCAGCAACTTGAAAACTAATAAAAAACCCAAAAGATATCAAACTGAAAATCTCACACCCACACCAAAATATCAAAAAACATCAAAACCCACAAGAACAATAAACACGAAAGAAGCCATCACCAATGAAGCTCAATCTGCAACCTCTAAATGAAGAAGCATCCACTGTTTAGCTAGGAGTTATCTTGCAGACTCGAAACTAAAGAAGAACTAGGAGGTGTATCAACCTCGAAGCAAGAGTCTGAAATGATTTCAACAGCACTTCATTATGACAAAATTGGATAACCAAATGAGGAGGAAGAAAGGCATATAAATAACCTCCAAACCCAAAAGTTCAAACTCCTATTTCCCTCCAAAAAGGGATGGCACTTTCCTGGGTTAATATAATATTCTTTTAAAATCCTTTTGACCTGTCAACCTACACGTCCATCTTCACTTGGCAACAATAAACCTTTTAAAATGCAATTATCTCAAATATTGGCGTCCAAATATGAGGCCCACATTTCAAAAACAACTTAAGTTACATCACCTAAGCGTGGGGGCCAAAAAGTAACAATAAAACATAAGTTATTAAACTTTTCCTTTTTGAGCTCCAAGAATGCTGGAGAAGACATTGCCCAAATTGCACTACCACACTGCCAAAAATAGAAAATGACTGTTAAACTGCTGCCAAACCACATTGCCAAAAATAGCACTTACTATAAATATAATATTGCTAAAAATAGTGACTTCAAACACCATTTGAGCACATTCTGGGTAGCCATCATAACTTACTAAAAATAGTAAGTCCAGAAATAGTCACTAATGAAAATGCATGTGACAACCCCTGAAGCTCTTTGAAAACCCAAAAAGACCCAAAAAACATACTGGCAAACTCCTGCAACCAATCCTTGGAAAAGCAGGAAAATACCTCCAAGAAAATTGGAAACCCTAATTGCACCTCCGGTTGGCTGAGGAGGTAGAATGCAGAAACGATGCAGGAAAAGGGCCACAGTGTTGAGAGTCCTGCATACAATGATGGTCACCAAGCAATGCATGAAGTCTAAATCTTTGCACCAAAATTGCTCATCCTCCCAAGTAGCATCCCTGTGTGACCTTTTCACATGGCCCCATTTATTCAAATAGGGACCCCAATTTTGCTCCATTGTTCGGGTGTTTGGCTTTGGTTTTGTCTCTCTCTCTAAGTCTCAACACTACAGTGCCAGGGGGCGGCGTTGTTTGAGGCTTGGCCGTAAAGTGGCTGATGCGGAAATTAAGGGTTTTGTACAAATCGATTCGAAGTCGAGATAAAGTGAATAAATTGAAAAGCAGTGCGCGATCGCGTGGTGCTGGCTTCGTGGGCTTCCTGCTCGGGTCCCACGGCGTGGCTTCATTTTGGTAAAAAATTGTGTTCAGGGCATTTCGTCGGCGTTTTTGCGAAATTCGGCAAGTCATGCGTTAGAACTATCAAAACTGCTCGCATACAAATTGAGCCAGACAACTTTCCTTTGTGATTCAGCCGGGCGATTCCCGGGGCCCTATATCACGGAAGTTTTCTTGTCTTGCGGGGGATTCGCCAGGGTTTGAGGAGACGGCGAGTGCCAGGCGGTTGATAGCACTTTAAATTTGAAGCCTTGAGCTATTTTTAGGGTTTGCATGTCGGGGTTTTCTTTGCATGTCTGCATATTCCTTATGGGTTTTTTGAGAGCTTCGCAGTGATGTGACATGCAAACGGAGATGGTCACTCATTTGGGAACTTACTATTTTTAGCAGGTGCATCCCGGCAGCCGCCTCCTAGCACTTCAGAATCACGAGCGGATCGCAATGCAGCAGAAACGAGGACAAACAGAGGTCATTTGATATGCACTGGGGGCAATTGGGGTTTCCGAGCAGGGTTAAGAGGAGTAAAAAAAGGTCAAAATTTTCAAAAGCAGGAGATTATGGCTCGATGAATATTTGAAGCTCTCTGCTTGGTAAAATTTGAACAAAGGCGGGGCCACTCACTATTTATAGTAGAAGTCATTTTGGAAACAGGCTAAAAATAGAAAATCAGCAACAGGCGTTGATGCCAACAGGTAGGTCACGTGGTGAGGAGCGCATCATTTGAATTTCAAGTCGAACGGAGTTGTGGAGGTATCAGAAGCAGGCAGTTACTATAAATAGCAAACCACCTTCAGAAATGGGCTAAAAATAGCAGGCCAACCCGAAATAGCAGTGTCAATAGGTTGATGAGGTTGTGAAGATGCAGTGTCTAAAATCTCAAGATAATCTGAGCTTCTGAAGTGCAAGAATTAAAAGGCTTACTATAAATAGCAGGCATGGATAAACTGGCGAAGACGAAAGAAAAAATGGCTAAGTATTGGACTTCATCCTGCAGCTACCTGAAAATGCGCCCATCTTGGCCTTGAGGTGTTTAAAAATTTCTAAGTCAGGAGTTCATCCTTCACCCATGGCCAAATGCGCCCAAGTTGATGAAGAAGCATGAAAAATTTCTAAGGCATGGGTTTCATCCTGCTCACTGGGTGAAATGTGCCCTCCTCACAAGCCAAGCATGAAAAAAATTCTAAGTATAAAACTTCGTTTACCTCCTATGGCAAAATGCGCCCAAGTTCACAAGGAGGAGTCAACAAGTCAAAGGCGTGGAAAGTTTCATCCTCCAAGCATAGCAAAATGCACCCAAATGAAGGCATGTGAGGACAAAACAAAGGAAGTTGAAGGGTCACAAAGAAGGCATTGGAAAAAGCTTCATTCTCCTCTCCCTCTCAAATGCGCCCATGCAACAAAAAGTCAAGGAAGTCAAAGAAACTCATCCTCCTCACCCATCAAAATGCGCCCACCTTGAAAGCATGACATGCAAAATTTTCTAAGTGTAAATTTTCATCCTCCTCCTATGGCAAAATGCGCCCATGCAGCAAGTGAGTCAAAGGGTCAACAAAATTCGTCCTCCTTACATGCCTAAATGCGCCCAAATGGGGCCATGTGAAGACAAAATAGGGAAGTCCAAGGGTCATCCTTCATGAGATGTGATATGCGCCCAAGTTGAGGTGAGTAAAAGTGGATGTAAGGTGGTAAGCAAGGTAAAAGTGAAGGGATGGGGATGAAATATGCTAGGCGTGGTAAAGTATTATTCCCCTTCCATATGTAAGATGCGCCTAAGGTGGTGTAAGTGTTGGTAGGCGTTGGAAATGCTAAGCCTATAAGGTAAAGTTGTAAGGCGTTGAAAGTGCTAAGTGTTGAAATTTTTTTCCAAAGACAAGATGAATATCCTTCTTCAAGTTGAATATGCGCCCAAGGTGTTGATGAATATTGCTAAGGCGTCGGAGTTTTAAATGAAAATGTCTTTCAAGTGTGAAATAAAATGCAAAGTGGTGAATGAAAAATAAAATGTGCTAGGCGCCTTCATGGAAAATTTTCCAAGTCAAGTTCCACCACTGGCAAATGAGCATGGATGAAATAAAAAAAAATTCTCACAGGCAAGGTGAACAAAGTTGAATAAAAGTTTTCTAAGGCAAAATTTTCGAAGTGATTCAAAATTTTCTAACGCAAAATATTTTCTTCCTTTAGAAAATACGCCTAGACCTTGAAGGTGATGAATTTTCCTGGAGCACAAATAAATTTTCCAGAGATGAAGTCAGAGAATGCTGGCATTGCAGGACAAATAAAAAATTTCGAGTCAGAGCAACTCAAGATATTCACAGATGTGAAGAACGGGATTAAAATTGATTGAAAATTATTTTTCTAAGGTTCAAATTTTTAAAATTTAAATGAACCCGTTCGTTGTATACCCATGGATTCATCGCGTTTTGGAGAAAATTTTCTTCTGGGTACTGATGATCTTCGATGAGAAATGGATTTCCATGTCTTCCACACTTCGCCAAGGCCTTCAGCATGAAGAATTTGATCGGTGCTCGAATTGTGAAATTTTCCTAAGGGAGAATTTAAAATTTTCTAAGGCAAAGTGAGTAAAATGTGTTTTCAAGATGAGTTTCTCCAGACAACGAATTTAAAGTAAAATTGCCTAGATATTTTTTGATTGAATTCTTCACAGACGAATTTTCCAGAGCGTCATAGGTGATTCAAATTTGAAATTTGCGAGACAGAACTTTGGCTGGCTAATGGAAATTGTTAAATTGATGAATTTAAATTAAAAAATTTTGAAAGTGAATTCGAAAGATGCCAGTCAAAGTTGAACTTCTAGAAGAATGAGATTCCTGACGTCGAAAGACAAGTGTCGAAAATACCAGAGGAGGGAAATTCGAATGAAGTAGTGGAGATTTAATTCACTGGCTAAACTTAGCCTCTTCTAGAATTCGATTTTCCTATAAGTGCTGAGGATCATTCACTTCTTTTTCAAAGCTGGAGAAAGTTCGATTTGCTCTGAGTCCAATGTCGAGTTTGTTGCTGAGACTGAAGTTCAAAACTTGTTGAAGAGGAATTTGCTGAAGGCTGAAACTTGTGAGTTGCTGAAGCTCGATTTTGTTGCTGAAGTTTGAAGTTGCAATGCAAGTGAAAAATTCGATTTGAAAGAAAGAAGGTTGCTAAAGTTCAAATCTGAAGTTACTGAAGTACGAATTTCGAAGAGTCAAGTTACTAAAATCTGGAGTTGCTGAGGCTGAATGTTATTAAGGAGGTGCGCACTTGCTAAGTCTGCAGTTGCTGAGAGTTAAAGAAGTGCGAACTAGCTGAGTCTAAAATCTGCAGTTGCTGAGTGTGAAGTAAAGTTGCTGAAGCTTGCTTAGAAATTTGTTTCTAAGTGATTGATAATTTGAAGACTGTTGGAGAAGAAGTTGAGGTTTGCAAACGAGAAATAATAGTGCAACTTCTTGAAGTCGACTGGCAGCCCTACAAAGTATTTTATTTATTTTTCTAAGTCAATTTGCTAATGGATGTTTATTATTTTGCAGATGGCTGAAGCAAGGACGACTGGCAAGGATAACAATGGTGCATCCAGGCAAGCTATTATAAAGAAGCTGAGCAAGTCTTTCTTGCAGGAGTCGAAGTTTACTTCAAAGTTAGGCAAGCTGGCGGATACGAACTTGGGCTCCGTCAACCTAGAGACTTTCAAGAATCGAATGCTGGGGATTGGTAATCATCGACCTTCGACCACTTCACACAACATTGTTCGAAGTGGGTTATATGTAGCTGTTGGTTTCCCACCAGCCATTTAGTGTTCGGAGCTGATGATGGAGTGCGCCAACTGCTATGAGAAGGATCACAGGTCAATCATGTCACCAGATGGTCAAGTGCTCGCCAACCTCACTCCTGCTGCCATTGGCGAGGCCTTTGGAATCCCAGTGCATAGGAACATGATTTACAAATCGAGGGAGTGAGCTGAGCGAATGTATGCTTCTGCATTCGAGAGATGTACAGAGACAATCAATACTCACTGGATGAGGAACCCCAAACCCTCTCGTACGAAGCTGCCGAGGCAAATTTTATCAGATGACTTGAAGTAGGAGTATTGTGATCTCATTATGATGCTAAGCAGAGTTGGAGGCTGCCCGCAAGCTTTTATTTTCGAGCCATGGATGTTCTATTACATCAACCTCGTGTTGGAAGGAAAGGAGTACGTCAACTGGGCTGAAATGATCAATGACAATTTGCACGAGTAGCTCCTAAGCCTGAGAAGAACGAAGACATTCTATATGGGCTCTTACATCATTTACATGCTGGCCCGTATGACAAACTATAGAGGAATTTCATACAAGGAGCCTGTTGGTTGTGGCTCTCACCAGTTCACAATTCATGAGGCTTGTCCGCAGTTACATTTGACAAGTACTACTCATTACAAGCGTGTCAATGACGCTTTCATCATGCACATCGCAAGATTGCTTCAGGAGCGGATGCATCACAGGATCTCGAGAGAGGCCCAGGAATTGATTGAGAGGTCTGGATGCTGGTTTATACAATTTCCAAAGTTTTCTTACATAAGGCTGCAAGGATTTTCGTCATATCCATATAGGCTGCCTAAGTACCCAACCAACAGAATATTGATGTTAGAGATATCTAGGCAATTGGTTGCCTACAATAAGATTCAAAAGAAAAAGAAGGGAGGTGTTGACTTCCCAATTGTCATGGGAAATTCAGATGAAGTGTGTCCTTCATTACAGGCAGCTAGAGAAGCCGAGAGCGAACTTCAGTTTTATCATTTTTCATATCACACCAGCCAACAGCACTATGATCCGCATAACAACATCAAATGGGTACTGTCAGAGGAATTTAAACATAAGGCAAATATTGAGGATTATTGGGCTGATGCATCAAATGAGGCTGAAGTCAGGAAGAGAGTGTTCTCTAGGTTGCTAATAAACATGATCAGGGAGTGTGAAGTCATTCTGGTACCAAACCAGGTAGATGAGGACATGGGCGTTGTCCATCCAGATTATGAAGCAGTGAGAGATACTCCACTTCCACTCCCGGATTGGTCAGAACCAGAGGTTGCTGACTTGGACACACTTTCCATTCCAATCTTGACATTTACGAGCATGGGTTGTGAGGCGTGTGGGCCGAGGTTGAAGTAGGTGATTGCATTGACTTCTAGTGATGGGAGATGGGGACACGAGGAAGAAACAAATCACACGAGTCAGGGAATCTAGAAAGGGAAAGAAGCCCGGTTGGCGAGGAGCCTATTCGGCCCAGGAGCCTCCTGAGATTATGTCCAGATCACCCATGCCATTGGAGACGCGTTCTCCAAGTATACAGGAGGTCTCTTTATTTGCTGATCAAAGGAATGCATAGAATCAGGTGCAAGTAGTACAGGAAAATAATCAGCCTGAGAGAGAATGCGATTTTGGCGGAAATCAGCAGCACGCTAGAATGATCGTACTGATGATGAGGGGAACGCATAGGCCACCGGTTTCAGCAAAGGTTAGGAGGTGCCTTTGGAGAGGATGGTCTGGAACCCCGGCCACTTGAGGGCGATGAGCCTCACGGGAATGATATAGAAGTTGAACAAGTCAGGTATTAGAGGCACAAAACGACAACTATTTGATATCTGATACTCACGGTCTACTGATTAGCTCGAGAGATAGGATGAGAAGAAGCCCCAGCGAAGAGATTGATCGAGCAGTTGAAATGGAAGAGTTCTTGAACAGGATCAACGCACCTCCACAGAAGAAGAGAGCACGAAAGTTTTCAAAGATATCAGCTGATGAGGATGGTTCCCGCACCCTTCACATGGCAGTGCCACAGGTTGATTGTGACCGAGATGAAGCAGTACCCGAAAACTATGTGGTCACAACTCTGGAGTTAGGACGCCCCACAGGTGCGCAGATTGTAGAAGAATGTGATAACTCCTACCACGCCCTCAAGGACAGATTATTTAAAAAGGAAGGAAAGTACAAGAAGTTGAAAAGAGAGCATAAGGCTTTGATAGGATATGTGCAGCAGTTGTCTCATCCTTGTGGGCAGGAGATTCCAGCGATAGAACTTCCAACTGACATACCTAGAGAGTCAATCAGTGGCTTGTTGGAGTTGGGGAAGATGGCACAGGAGGCAGACAAGTGGGTCACAGGAGTTCGTGCTGAGATAGAAAAATTTATGGAAGACCTTGCTCTTGCTTTTCAGCAGGCTTCTAGTATTTTGGCACGGATGGAGGCAGTTGATCAGGCCTGGGGTGATGCTTCTGTCTATCAGAGCAAAGTTATTCAGCGTCTTGAGGCATTGAGACATGTTCGTGCCTGCTGGTTTGTGGCTGATTGGCGGAGGGTGTCATTGAGAGAATGGCAATTATGACTTTTCTAGATGGTATTCTTGGCAATCACGGGACATAGTTTCTTCGGCCAGCAGCCTGAAGCGGATTCAACTAGAGTCACGAGGAAGGCTATGGCCAATATCATTGATGGAAGTCGGAATACTTTTGAGGCCATATTTGCTGAAGCTGGGGTTAGAATCGGATAGGAGTGGCTAGCGATAATTTGAGGGTAGAGGCTAGTGTCTTTTCTTTGAGAGGATTAAGACCTTGTCTGAGTGACTTTGAGAATTCCCACTTTCTCCCGGCTTGATCCGAGCCGCCTTGGGGATTCCCTAGTCGCTTGGAGAAAATCTTGTGCAAGGCATGAACAGTCTGTTACGGTGTTAGAGTTCCAACTTGATTGCATTCCACCCATTTCAGTTCAGGAGGTTGAGGCTATACTTGGCAGGTTCATTGAATTTGCAGCCAGAGAGAAGGAGAACGGGAATGCACTACTGTACGCTGATCTTCTAGAAGACTGATTATGGGCATTAATTGCCTTTACTATTTTGGGAGTGAGTGGGAATCTTTAATTCATTTAATGTACCACTCCCCATTCTGGCAATTTTTAGGGTTAGGGCTATGGTGGCTTAATCTTAGCCATTCTTTTGATTGTAACCCTAGCCGTCATTTGGACTGGGCTATCTATAAAAGGGGGAGTCCCCCTCATTTGTAAGGCATTAGAATTAGAATCAGAGCTAGAGATTGGAGACTAGAGAGTAGAGCAGAGTAGACATTTTGCTTGATAGTTTAGCATAGTTTGGAGGAGAAGGAAAGTTTTCCTTTGAAAACTTTTGTAAGAAATTGTTGTGTAATACTTTCATAATACAAGATCTTTTCATTGATGGTGAAATTCGTCTTCATTGTGTTTAGCTAGCAAGGTTTCTTCGTCCCTTCAATTCCAAGTAGCGTAAGATAGCATAAAGTAGTAGCATTTTCATTTCATGCAAGTAGATAGTAGTTGTGGATGTGTGGCATTGATCAAGGCACTTAGTTTCATTCCATACCACTAGCGGCTTGCTGACGGCAAGTTTGCCTTGCGTGGTCAACTGGATTATTTCACAAACTTAACTTCAGTTGTAGCTCATGTCTTGGTATGTGTCGTTTTGACGATATCTTGATGTTGGGTTGTAACTTGAAAATTACTTGTTATCCCTTTGAAGATTGCACCTACTTTGTGTAAGCTATCCAACGTGAGGTGGAACAAAGTTGGTTGAAGCTGTTAAGATTGACCCATACGTCCCGCTTTAGAATAGAATATAAGTTTCTTAGGCCCTACACTCATTTACTTTCCGCACATTTCTGGTTAGTACATACCTTATTGCCAAATCATACGTGCAAAATCCCCTTCAAATCATCCATCTACTGTTAACTGCAAGAATCCTGAACAATTGTGTAAGTCCCCTCGTGAAAACAACAATTCACATCAAACCAACTGAGGGTATTCTAAGTATTTCGGAACCTTGGAGTTGAACGTGCAAACTTCCTCACAATCTTAGCGCGCGGAATACTTTGATCAAGAGAGAATGGAGTAGCCCTAGGACAATTTCGTTCTGCTAATTGGTGCGGTCACGAAAATCACATCAACACATCCTCAATTGGTAAATTCTTCCACTTCACCAAATACTCTTTGATAGTCCTCCTCAAAGAGCGCTCCCTGTAATCAATGACTGCCTCTGGCACCAAAACCAACCGTCCCTCCTCATCAAATGGAGGCAAATTTGTAGAAACAACAACATTGTGCTCAAGCGCCTTCTTGAAGCGTGACACGTGGAAGACATTATGTACCTTGCTACTCGCTAGTAGCTCCAATTCATAAGCCACCTCCCCAACTCTCATGGTGATCCTAAAAGGCCCATAGAAATGTGGCTTAAGTTTCTCTGCTCCACTCTTCTTGAGAGTGGACTGTCTGTAAGGCCGGAGTCTCAAGTAGACCATGTCCCCAACCTCAAATGTGAGCTCTATTCGCTATTGATCAGCATACATCTTCTGTTGATTCTGGGCATGCTAAAGATTGTCCTTTGAGGACTTCAAAATATCTTGACTCTGCTACAACAAATCCCTCGCTTGAGGGGCTCTACTATCACCAAAGAGCAAGTCAATGAAGCTAGGAGCCACATACCCATACAGAGCCATGAAAGGAGACATCTTGATGGACATGTGGTATGAAGAGTTATAGCAATACAGTGTTGCATGGGGACACGTCCCCCCCAAAAAACCTCATGTTTCCTAGATGGGGACGTCTCGAAAACTTGG
Source organism: Sequoia sempervirens (assembly GCA_007258455.2). Lineage (NCBI taxonomy): Eukaryota > Viridiplantae > Streptophyta > Pinopsida > Cupressales > Cupressaceae > Sequoia > Sequoia sempervirens. Next base: position 18,389 of record VDFB02333525.1, read on the forward strand.
GGACTTCGGGGGGACGTCCCCCAGCCAGCCCACCACCAGCACCACCATCCCATCACCAATGTCACTATCTCCAAAACGCCGCTAGGACTTCGAGGATGCTAGGGTGTCCTCAAGATGTCTAGGGGACTCCTAGTTGTCTCCAAGATGTATAATTCTTATACTTATACATCTTTTTATAACTATTTTTCCAAGTACTATATGTATTTCAGCACCTTGCCGCCCCCTCCCGTCCCCTCGCCGCCCTCAAACTTAAATCCCCCATCACCGAAATGCGTCCCCTGCCGTCCCCCCGTCCCCGTCCTCGTCCTCGAAACCCCGTGGAACACTGTAGCAATACTCTCCCAAATGAAGCCATCTCAACCAAGCCTTTTGTTGTCCTAAAACATAGTTCCTGAGATAGCCCTTCAACCACTTGTTCACAATCTCTATTTGCCCATCCATCTGTGGGTGATAACTAGTGCTTGGAGTGAGCACTATACCACTCAATCTGAAAACCTCCTACCAAACAGTACTTAGGAAATTGTTGTTCCTATCACTTACAATGTTTTGGGCAGTTCATGCAATCTGAACACCTCTCTAAAGAACAAATCAGCAACCTAAGCTGTTGTAAATGAGCTGGTAATGGCGAAAAAAATGAGCAAACTTCATCAATCTATCCATTGAGTTCACTCTAGATTGTCATTATTTAGGATTTGCATACCAAAGATATTATTGCATTTGGGGAGGTAGATCATCAATCTCGAGTGTACATGTCACATTTTGGTCCTATTGTTCTAGCTATTGTACACACTCAAGCATCTAGTGTGGACACCTTTGAGGAGATACAGTATGGTCATTTGAATCTTGGTGTTCTTTTGTAATGTCCCCTTCTCTATGATCACCCAGGAGGTTACTTTAGCTTATGTAATTCCTATAGGCTAAAGGTGGAATAAGGGAATTCATTTATTTAAGTATTTAATATTACCTGGCAGGAAAAGTGAAAATTAAAAAGGTAATGTTAAGTGATTAATTAAATATGTTATTAAATGACTTTTGGGGAAATATTAAAAGGTAACTTAATAATGTCACTTTATTATTATTTGAGCGGGAAATTAAAGTGAGAAATATAAAAAGGGATTTGGAGGCTCCTTTTCACTATGCTTGGTTTATTTCTCACTTTTCAATTTGGAGAGATCTTGAATCTTCTTAGTCTTGGGGACAGGGAAACCCTAGGGCATCCGGTTTCGGTGGTGAAACGATTGTAATGTCCCCATTTTAGCCATACGCTTTTTTGTGACTGCTAGCCTATTCCAGAAACCCGTAGGCTCATTGAGGTGAAATTAGGGTTTCCTTTGTTTGGAGGTTTTTGGCATTTCTTTGAATTTACTATTTTTAGTAAGTTCTATTTTTGGCAGTGATTCAGTTGGCAGTGCTTCAGTAAGTCCATTTCTATTGGAGCAGTAGTGCAATATTGGTTTTGGCTTTAAAAGAGCATTATTTGGAGAAATAATTTATCTCAAGGCATTAATGTTATATTTTTAAATTGACCCCTTGGCCTAGTGCATTAACTTGAAGTTGTTTTTAAAAGGTGGACATTAAGGGGGACGCCTCATGGAGAAAATAAATGTTATTTTATAATGTTATTTATGCCTTGAGGTAGGGACGCCTATTTATGATGGAATAAAATATTTTCAACTGAAAATTATTTCAAAAAAGAGGATTGGCGTCCCATTCTTGGAGGGAGTTTTGGAATGCGAAAGGTCATCTCCAATTCTATAAAAGAGAGTGTAATGTCCCCTTCTCAAATGTGATCGTTGCAGTTGACCGTTGGCCTATTCTGGAGACCCGTAGGCTACTCGGATGGTAAAATTAGGGTTTCCTAATTTTGAGAAGGTTATTGCTTGAAGTGTGAAAATCGGATTGCGGATTCTTTCTGGGTTTTCAAAGAGCTTCGCGGTGGTATGGTCAGTTTGGCATTCTGAGCAACTTCATGAATTTACTATTTTTAATAAATTCTATTTTTGGCAGTGGACAGGTTGGGTTCAGTTCAGTTGGTCTTCTTCTTCAGTTGATTCAGCTGGCACTTCAGTTTTTGGCCTTTGGGTGCATTTTCCTTGGAGAGAAGTATTTTCACATTATAATATTATATTTTAATATTATAACACCCCCTTGCCTAGCATTACAACTTTATGTTGTTTTAAAAAGGGGACCTAAAGGGTCGATGCTTCATTGAGAGATAAATTATATTTTTAAAGTCAAATATTGGGCTAAATGAAATGGATGCCTACTTGAGGAGTTTGACTTTTATAAAAAAGTGAAATATTTCATTAAGGGAAAAAGGACGCCATCTTTTGGAGGGAAATGTTGAGTTCAAAATTAGGGTTTTGGGCGCCCTTCTTGAAGCTTCTAGAAGGCTCTCTTCATGTCTTTATATTCAGGCCTCAGCTCTTCATTTGGGATCTTTTTGTCTACTACATCGTTATGCTGCTGAATTGTCTTCAGGCACTCGCTACGAGGAAAGCACACCTCCTAGCATGGGCTCATCTTCTTGCTTGAAAGATAGCAACTAGCTGAGAGGTTAGCTTGTAATAGGTTTGATTTGCATTTTTAGTTGAGTAATTGCATTTTGGAGTTCTAGTTTGCATTTTTTGTTCATTTCTAGAGTTGTTGAACATCATAGAAGAATGTAAGATTTGCTCACAGCTTTCAAAATAAAATTAATTATGTTCTAGGCATTGAAGTATTCCATTTCCTTATGCTAGGCGACCATCTTTGCAAAGTTACAGATTTTATAATGCTCATTTGAATTTTTAAATGAAAATCGCCCCTTAAGAGGGCCGTACCATTCTGGGAGTGGCTTTGGGAACTGTGCAAAATAATTAGGTTTCATTTAGTGATGTTTATGCATTCATTTTGGGGCGCCATCATCTCTAGAGCAATCTGCATTTAGTTTCATGTGAATTGGGTGAGATTTGAGTGTTTTGTGAGCATTTAATAAGTTGCTGTGTTGCTGGTCTGTGCAATTTTCTGTCAAAATCAGTCATATCAGATTTGGGAAAAGTTCAGTTGTGAGGGAGAAGTTGTTACTAAAGGAATTTGGGGCTTTGGAGATTAGTTAAGAATTATTGCAGCATTTTGAAGCTTCTAATCTTGTGCTATTGGCAGGCTCTCTAACTTATTGTAAGCTGAACAGTAGTACTGTCAGCAATTCTCTCTTCTCTTCTTGAATTTACATGTAATTCCCACTGAATAAGTGGAAGAGGCTGGCTTGCCGCCTAGTTAATTTTAGTTAAGTAGTTTAGGGACCCTCTAACCATATGCTCGCCATCACTCGGCGCCATTCTTGGTTAGGGTTACTTTTGTTCATCATGCATTGATCCTCTGACCATATTGTCGTCTGCACAGGCGCATTCTTGGTTAGAGTTCCCTTCAGTTTGCATTTGCATTAGATCCTCTGACCAATGCTCACACCTTGCCCACACCGGGATCCTGGTGTACATTCTGGTTAGAGTTACCTTCCGCATCGTTTTGGTTTTGAGCTAACCTTAACGAGTGCGTGTTGCATTGTAATTGTTATTGAAAAATTAAAAAAAAATTGGTCCGGTTCTTTACAGAGAGACTTCGCTCCAGCATTTGATCATCCATCATTTTATGCTAATGTTATGCTATCGAAGTGACTTCATGAATTTGGCTTCGAGGAATGCTTACCTCCTAGCATTTGTCCAATTTCGTGTTTGAAAGATAACACCTAGTTGGCTTTATGGCTGCTAATCATCCAAACTAGCAGATTGAGCTTCAAAGTTGGAGAATTTTGGTGATATTTTCAGTTTATATGTTGTTGGTGTTCATACAGCTGAAGTTGTTTTTTGTTAGCAGCTTTTTGAATAAATTT
>VDFB02333525.1:23712-40774 GCA_007258455.2 Sequoia sempervirens
AAAAATGGAAAGCCTTGGCCTTCAGCTTGAAAAATTCGATCTTCTAGAACAAAAAGCTTGAAAAAACAAGGGTTTATGCTTGCTGATCTGAAAAATCTGATGTAAAACCAGCAAAGATGGATTCTTGAATCACAAAAAATTTTCAAACTTGCTGCTCCAACTTTCTCCTCTGGATGCTACCTGCAAAAATAATGAAAAATACATGAAAGAATGATGTTAAATAGACTTTAGGGCTTTGGATTAGGTTTTGTTTTCTTTGCTTTTATTTCCAAAACCCTAAAACTCAGTCTCCTTGAACTTGGACGCCATTCTCCTCTTGCAATTTTGAAACCCTTTGAAAACTTCGAAAAATATTCTAAGGCGTGAACATTTAAGCGCCCTTCTTCACCTGGGGCGCCCACTTCCTTCAGTGTTAGCCAAATTTTGATATTTTCAACTTTTCTTCATTTTGACATGCTACTTCGCCTCTGATTTCCCGTTTGCAGAATGATCCGACAGGTGAGTTGAAGGTTTCACGATGGAGCCTGACTGATTCTAAGAAAGATGTTTTGGAGGCATCTCTGGCGAAAGACTTCATCTCGACCTCCAAATTCATGGGAGCCTTTTCCTTCCAGGGGCGCCCATTTCTTCCAGAGAGCCATTTTCATGATCTTCAAATTTCTTCATTAGCTTCTCTTCTGCAGATGATCTCTCTGAATCTGGAGCTTCGGGCATCGGATCGACTGCCTATTATGCTCATCGCGAAGCTGACGAGATATGAGGTGAGGTCTTCTGGGATGAACTTAATCAAATAATGATTTTAAGGCCCTCAAAAGTTTGGGCGCCCTTCTTGACTGGGGGCGCCCACTTTCACCAGAGTTAGTTTTATTTTTTGATTTTTTGTGTTTGCTTCTGAATTTTGGTTCTCAGCCCTCGTCGGACCCTACTTTCAGCTCCTCATATCTGGTGATTGCGAATTCCGATTGACGTGCTGGATATTTCGCTGGAAAGCTGGATCAATTGCAAAGAGATTACGTTAGAGCCTCGTCTGCGAATTCATTCATTTGGGCTCTTGAAAACTTGGGCGCCTTTCTTCAACAGGGGCGCCCATTCTTCCCAGACTTAACCATTTTTCATAATTTTCAACTTCAAGTTTAAAATCTTCACTCTGAACCTTCGTCTTTGATCTAAATTTACTGGAGTTTGGACAATCGGATGATTTGATGGGGACAGGCACGTCGAAGCTGGGCGGAATCTGAAAAGATTGAGCATACTTTTGGATCATAACTGCTGAATTTACCTCTCCAAAAAGTTGGGCGCCCTTCTTCACCAGGGGCGCCCAGAATTTCAACACTTAGTCAAATTTGATATTTTCCATTTCCCCTCTTTCTAACTTCAACTTGGATACCCCTGTTCGGCGTTGAATTCCGGATGACTAAGTAATCTGATAACTGCACTGCTGAATCCATCACGGAGCTGGCAGAGAACTGAACAAGTTTGACTGGAGGTGAAAACCCTAATTCTGAAACTTGATGCCCTAAGAAGATGGGCGCCTTTTTTCAACAGGGGCGCCCATACTCAGCAGTGTTAGAAAATTTCATGAATTTTCAATTTTCTTTCTCGTTCTTCATGCATGTTCATCATTTCATCTTTTGTTGAATTTTTAAGTGCTGAAACTGACGCCTGGCAGCCGGCTGACCTCCATTGGTGACCTCGAAGCTCCAGATATGCTTCTGAAAAAGCAGAAAAGACCCACTAGGGCAAAACTGATTATTTTTAGATTCTGAATGCACTAGCCTGATATGGACACATTTTGAGCCAATCAAAATCGCTTTGGACCCCCGGCTGACCAACTTTCTATTTTGTAGAAAATTTTGCCGCGATCCGCTTCGAAGAAACCTGTGATAAACCCGTAAAAACGCTACTAATTTTAGAAAATTTCTAAAAATAGCAGCTCCTAAAATTTAGGAGACGAAAACTAAGATCCGGTTTTGTAGGTTAAGTTGTTCTTAGCAGACCCAAATCGTCAGAAATTGAAAATTTTGTGTTTCGACCCCTCATGCAAGATGTGCACACCCAAATTTTGATCTTTTTGACTGATTTAACAAGTCTTCTACTCATTTCTTCAAAATGTCTAAGTATAACAAAAATTCTATTCTTGGGGTACAACACTACATTCTCTCACATTTAGATGGAAGGCTCTTTCCACTGCCCTACAACGAGCAGTACTTGAAGCATTTTGTCCCTTCGAGGATGGGGTGAGTACTATTGTAAATATTTTTATTTGCTTTAACGTTATGTCGTTATGTGTTTCCTCCTTCAGTAAAGTATCGTCGTGTTTTAGGTGTTTTCTTAAGTAGTCTTGTTGTGGGTGAATAAATTGGTGAGCCCAATAAAATAGGTGAACTCTAATTTTCAGGTGTGTTAGGGAATAAGTCCCGACTCCATTACCCAACTAATGAGAGTACTGGTTTGCGACACTAGAGATTCTCGGTTCTCCTATGTCGTAGGTATCTGACATGGTCACCAAACGGAGCCTAATGTTGTACCCAAAATAAATTTTTGGCATTCTGCTTAAATTGAGCTAAATCATGTAAAAATGTCGTCAAAAGTCTATTTTAGGTCAAACCAAACATAAGGTCTTTGTGGGTTTCTATCAAGGAACATATGTGCAAAATTTCGAAAAATTGAAAATTAGGGTTTCATACCCCTATTTTTAGGGAAACCCTTGAAAATAGGACCTTCCCGGAAACAAATGAAAATGATTTTGATAGGATTATTCGACTTCACGATCACACTAGTCAAGTCATAATCGTCAAAAGACATGTTTAACTCTGGTGGGTATGTTTTCATTTTTTAGAAGAAAAGTTAGGAGCTTCATAGCCATTAATGGCAGATTGGCCAGTACCAAGTGTTGAAAGCTAAGCTTCAAAAGCTTCAACGGCACAACCATGGTGAAAAAGGATTAAAAAGATGTTGTTTGACGAAGGAGATTTTGGAAACCGGAAAATGCCAAAATTTGGCTAACTCTGGAAATGCTACCAAGGAGAAGTCAGTTCAAAATGCTAAAAGCACCTCTACTAAAGAGGGGCACCCTTGAATCTCAGGAGCCAAATGCAGTCACTTGATTCCTCCGATATAGTCATCCTCTGCGTTTTCCTGATGGCTCGACAACAAAACATTCAGCGAAACCATCTGATGAAGTGATCACCGGCAAATGTCAACGGAAGGCGAAGAGATTGTTATAAAGAACACCCAAAAATGACTGCTTAGCATAAATAAGGTGCCCTTGCTAAAGAAAGGCGCCCTTGAATGGGGTGATGAAGATGTCACCCTTTGAGGAATGTTGTCTTCATGAATTCTATACACTCCGATCCAGTTTCACAATGAATCCATCAACAAACCTACGAGATGAGTGAAACAACTGCAATGATTGGTCAACTAACGAAGCAATCAAACAGAAAACGCCAGAAAAGGATACCAAAGGAAGAACACTGAAAAATGTGCCAAGTATCAAAGAAAAGTGCCCTTGCTAAAGAAAGGCGCCCTTTCTTTTGGGTACTCAGATGCTATCAAATGGTTGAAGGACCCCCAAGGTGATCTTCTCCGTTTGGATCAACCTCAACAACAAAACCGTCTACGAAGGATTCTAAAAAGGCAATCATCTGATGACAGAGATCAAATTGAAGCAGTTTATAACTTCAAAATCACTGGTCAAGAAGTCAAAAGTGCCCCTACTGAAGAAAGGCTCCCTTGCTTCTTGAGACTTTAAACTGACTTTCATGAGCTGAGACACCAACCATCCTTTTCAGGACTGAGCTGGTCACCTGATGAATCATCAAGCAAGATTGTCCGACTCGTCAGTCAACGACGATATCAAATCAGAGCACGGAAGGTCTAAATGGAGAAGTTGAAGAACAGACATTGAAAATTGACAAAGGCAAGTGCAAAAGCACCCTTGTTGAAGAAAGGTGCCTAGTCTTTTGGGGCCTCAAACTTAGTTTTCCAGCTTAGCATCTCCCAGGCACATCTCTTCAGCGCAGATCTAGCTCAATAGTGAATCTATCAGCAGCTGCTCAAGATCAACTGATCAATCTGGAGCAAGGATCAAATAGAGGTCATTCGACATGGAAAAATGATGAAAAAGCACTCAAACTCAAAATGGACGCTTAAAAAGGTCACAGGCAAGTTTGTTGACTTCAGTTAAAATATTTTGGAGGCAAACTTGGCCAAATCATCCCACGATCAGTGGAAATCAACCTTTTGACCTCCAAATCAGGTCAAATCAAGCTTAGATCATGAGTTAGGCGCCCAAACTTCAAGGATTCAGGCTTGAGTCTATATAAAGCAAATCTAGGCGTCCATTATTTCTTTTACAGGTTGATGATCAAAACAGCAAGAAGCTCTCAAGAACGTCCTTTTTAGATCTGACAAGGGTTTTTGACAGTTCTTCAATATTTTTTTTGAAGATCAAAGGCAGAGGAAGATTTCTTCTCAGAGGTTGGATTCAGAGACAGATTTTCTTAGGGAGACAGCTAAAAAATCCACCTCTTGTCTACTTCCTCTTTTCTTGTCTTAGGTTTTCTTGCATGTCACACAAATCAGCAGGCTACCACAGATTTGACCAACTGGGCAGAATCAAAATAATTTTCCAGTGAAACCCATCTCGTCAAATTTTCCTAAACAAGAACTTGCTTCCCTATTTTGGGTTTTTCCTCAAAAGTTCTCGTATCAAAAATTTCAGGAACTAGGTTTGTTCAACATTGAAGCACGAACAAAACCCATGTGCCAAATTTTCCGGTAATACTTCTCGGCAGCTATTTTAGGGTTTTCAAAATTTTCGCATTAGGGCCCGTAGGTGCAAATTAATCTTAAGCTTTTCAATGATGCAAGATTGTGTGCAATGGCGCTAATTCAAGACGTCTTTATACCATGATTTCCAAAATGACTCGACACGTAACTTACATCATCAGTGAACCTAGTATTGATCCAAGACTTGGAGGGGTATGGAATTAAATCACATTGGGTAACATAGAGGAACGGCCACTGCCACAAGCCTATTCTATCACATTACAAAGTGTGGAGCTTGTAATCGCTTGCATTAAACATTATAATCCTACCACGAGAGAAATCAGATCAATGGATGGGAGGGTAATCTCCAGTTTGAAGCCCAAGGACATTGAAAAATGTTTTGATATTCCATCTGTTGGTTGAATATTTTGTAAACTAAGAAGGTTTGACAAAATGGTGATTTCAACACAGTGTGTGAGTTAAACTCTCCTATTTAAGGGAAGGCTCCCCCTATCTAAATAACTAAAAACAAATATGGGTAGAACGATAATCTTTCCTCTTGTTTCAGGAGAGATTAAACTTTTTTCTCTTTGCAAAAAAGTAATATGAACTTTTAAATAAACTATAACAGCAGTTTGCAATAAATTTAGTAGAAAAGAAATGAAGTTTCCTGAAAGCTCAAAGACTTCCGTCACTTCCTTCGGGAGGGGAAAACAACCTCAAGCGCCAAGTCTTGAAAATCTGCAATCCTATCTACCCTTTTGAAAGATAATTCTAATGATAATATACAGCATAAGACAGCATAAAGTCTGCAAATATGATGTATCTATTAACTACTATGAATGGGAATCATCACGAGCACAAAGACTTGCAATTCTTCTTAACTTCTAACTTACGAATTCAATCTTCAATATTGACAGTACAAAGTCTGAAAATATTTTAATTGAAGCTCTCCCTAGCAATCTTCTACAATCTTCAAATAATCACAAAGTAATGCTCCAAAATGACATAAGAACACAATGGATGCAAAGAAGGATTTCAACACAAAGTCTGAAATCTGTAACTCTTTGATATTACTTAAAAAAGATCAACTTATAACTATAAAGCTCAAAGTCTTTATGAGTACAAATTTCTACAGAATTTTCTTGCTTGCCAAAAAGATATGTTTACAAAGGACCCTCTCAAGTATTTATAGGAGAGAGGTCATGAGAAAAAGGTGGGAGGATCCCAACTAACTTGAGAAATTCTCTCAACCACCAACTACTTGCAATTGACTTATTCCAAATTACAAGTCCTATTGTAATTTGACGTGTAACTTGATTACATGTAATTACAATTTACAAAACTGCAAGTGAAAGAAACACTTGCGATTACAAAATTTGTTTTTACATGTAGTTTGTCGAAAACAAAATGCATAAAGATAAAACATTTTATTCTATTTCAATCCTAGCTTTGAAAGATTGAAATCTGCTGATAATTTCTTGCAACTCATTTGGATCGGGACCTAGTGTGTTCTTGGCAACCGCAACAGTCTTCAAGATTACATCAAAATATCTTATCGTTGCTAGTCTATGCTCTTCATAAATAGTTTGCATTTTATCAAAGATCATTCGATGATTAACAAACTTGTGAATCGAATCCATAGTAAACTGTTCTGATTCTAGCTCTTGACGAAAGTTTGTTGCCATTTCTGTAGTGACCATATCAGCTGCAAGTAATTCTCCTTCATGATTCAATATTCTGCAAGGGATTTTCTCAAAGCTAGAAAGGATGTCTTGCTGAACTTCGCTACTCATTTGTAGTGTAGCTTCAATATCTTTGATGAGATCTTGAATAACCAATGACTTGTTTGTTATGAGTTCTTCAAATTCTATGTATTTCTCTCTATTTGGTAGGATTGAATTGTTGCATAGAATTTGTAGCTTGGTTTGATCCATCTCATGCCAAATTTTCAGATCTTTTTCAAGTGAATCCAAACTTTGCTTAAAAGCTTCCAAAGTCTGATTCAACTTTATTTTTGCTATTCTGACATTATTCAGAACTTGTAATGTCTTTTCAATCACTGGTATGCTTTGATCAATCAGCTATGTTGCCCAATAATCAACTGCTTTGGCCTTTTGCGCAATTTTCTCCAATTGCTTGACAGATTCTTCAGAAGTGAAAGAAGTTAATGGATTAACTTGCTATGAAGAGTTGGCAATTTTCTGAATGACTGAGATGAGCTGTGAATTCTCTTCTTTCAGCCTTTCCTTCTTTGCTAAAAGTTCATTGTAACTATGTGTTAAAACAGTTACTGAATTTTGAGCGTCTTGCATCATACCACCATGTGTTTGCTTGCCTAAATCTACCCTTGTGAATTTATAGTGAATTTATGTGATACTTGTATCTCTTCTGGTGACTTGTCTGCAAGGGGTTCACCATCTCTACATAATTTCATTATTAACTCGACATTAGTTTTTGATGCCTATACCTTTGAGCCAAGAGTAGTATTTTGCCAAGATTGACTGAAATTTTATAAAGATAGAAATTGATTCTCTTTATTAAATGTAAAGTGCCTTGCCAAATCTGATCCAAAAACACTAATTTTCTGCCCTTGGAATTTTGACAAACACTTTGCTTGCAACTTCCAACTTGCTGATAATAAGTTTTAGATTGTATTTGAAATGCTTTTGATGTATACAAATGCAATACAATTGATTCCCAAATGTTTCTAAGCATCTAGCAATGTCCTAAGATGATGTGCAATATGTTTTTGTACCTTTGAAATGCATAAACATGAAATTCTGATATAAAAAGTAAACCTACAGCCAAGGAACATTTCTACAAACATTTGGCATGCAAACTAATTTAGTGATATGCAAGGATATATGAAAGATATTTCTCCAATATGATATTGCGATGAAATAGACGTGATTACAAGCTGTAGATGAAGTGCAATCAGACTTATTACAATATAGATTTGACTGAAACTATCAATGCCAATTACCATACTCATGACAGCCTTACATATGCAATCTGATTGTTCATAATATGACTGTAATTACATTGCTATGATGATGATTATACCAGCAAATGATCCCTAATGTAAATGAGACACTAAATGCAAAATAACTTCAGAAATGAAGAACCTGGTTTTGTAGTAGCACCCACAAATAAGCTCATTTCTCTTTGATGAAGCTGAATTTTTCCTTCAAGAAGGTGTGTCAACCCTTCTCTATGCCCAACAATGCCACACAAATTTTATTGGAATTTATTGTGCCTCCAAAACTAAAATCGCCCCCTTGCCAAGAGGTCGCCCTTGGTTTGCCTGACAACTTTTTAGAAAAATAAATACAGCAGTATTGGCTTCCAAAATTGTTATAGAAATGATTGTCTTCGCAAGAGAAAGTGATCCCTCCAATACCCACAAAGAGATGAAGCTTCAATGAAGAGTAATGAATGAAAATGCTAATCCTTCCATGGCTGATCTGCAGACTAAAACAAAATTGCAGACTTCAAATAACTTCCCAAACTCTTCCAAAAATGATTGCAATTAGCACAATGAGAAAGACTGAAGTATCTTCCTCCACTATCCAACTAGGGTTGGTGTTGCACAACCGAAATTGGCACTTAACCAGCTAGGTTTGGTCTTTCACAAACGAAGACTGAAAAACAATAAGCTAAGCATTCAGCTTCAGCAGTGTAGTAGAAAAGTGTATTCAACTCAAGATGTCCAAATGCATAGCCCAAGCCTCTTTTTATACTTTTTCAACCTCATCACCAAGAGACTTCTAGAAGATTCTTGATTATTCCTTAAGTGACTTTATTATTTTATTATTTTATTATTAAGTCACTTAAGTCACTTTTTATTATTAAATTAATTAAATAAGTCATCCCTTTTGATATTTTATTTTATGGGAATAACTTAATAAATAATTAATTTAATAACATCTCTTGATTTAATTAAATCATCAATTAAGCTATCCTCATGAAATATCAATAATTTGGACAACTTAATTAAATAATTTAAATAAATCACTATACCTCCAATTCGGGGACATGACAATCCCTTCCCAAAGATTGTCATAGTGAAATCGTGCATAGTTGATTCTCCAATTCGGGCATCAAATGTTGTGACAGTTGAGATGGATTGACAGTTGTGAATTGCTTGAGGACAAGCAATCTTGGGAAGGGAGGACTGTCATGTCCCCGAATTGGCGGTATGGTGATTTAATTAAATTATTTAATTAAGTTGTCCAAATTATTGATAATTTATGAGGATAGCTTAATTGATGATTTAATTAAATCAAGAGATGTTATTAAATTAATTATTTATTAAGTTATTCCCATAAAATAAAATATCAAAAGGGATGACTTATTATTTAATTAATTTAATAATAAAAAGTGACTTAAGTGACTTAATAATAAAAATAATAAAATAATAAAGTCACTTAAGGAATATTTCTAGAATCTTCTAGAAGTCTCTTGGTGATGATGTTGAAAAAGTATAAAAAGAGGCTTGGGCTATGCATTTAGACATCTTGAGTTGCAAACACTTTTCTACTACACTGCTGAAGTTGAATGCTTAGCTTATTGTTTTTTTCCAGTCTTCGTTTGTGAAAGACCAAACCTAGCTGGTTAAGTGCCAATTTCGGTTGTGCAACACCAACCCTAGTTGGATAGTGGAGGAAGATACTTCAGTCTTTCTCATTGGACTTATTGCAATCATTGGAGGTCATTTTTGGAGAGATTTATGAGATATTTTGAGGTCTGTAATTTTGTTTCAGTCTGCAGATCAGCCATGAGAGAAATCACATTTTCATTCGTTGCTCTTCAATAAGGAGATATAATTTTGTGGGCACTTGAGGGATTGCTTCCTTTGGTGTTGGCAATCATTTTCATAACAAATTCGAGGAGCTTAGAGGCTGCATTTATTTATCTAAAATATTGTCAGGCAAGCAGGGGCGACCCTCTTATGAAGGGGCGATTTTGGTTTAGAAAGGCTGTAAAAATTCCAATAAAATTCTCCAAGGGTCGTGTGGGGTCAAAGAGTATTGGTGCAGCATTCTTGAAGGCATTGACATCTTCAATAAAGGGAATCGAATCATTTTATGGTAGCTGCTACAGAATTTCCAGGTTCCACATTTTGTTGCATTGCATTTACAGTCATCTAGTCATATAGAGTTCATATCAAATGTAACCAGCATATCATAAATGTAATTTCAGTCATCTAGAAAGCAATAAATTTGCTTATGCAATGTAAATTCAGTCATAGCAATTAAGCATTGAGTTTCAGTCATTAGCATATAGTATTAGTGAGTTAAAGTCCATTGTATAAGGTCTGATTGCAACTCTTGAACAGCTTGTAATTCCTTTCATATCTTCTCAATACCAAGTTGGAGTGATAAGGAGTTTACTTGCCAACTATTTGTCAAAATGTCTCTCATATATAGTTGCATTGTATTAAACTAGTTTGCATGCCAAATGTTTGTAGAAATGTTCCTTGGCTGTAGGTTTACTTTTTATATCAGATTTTCATGTTTATGCATTCGAAAGGTACAAAAACACATTGCACATCATCTTAGGACATTGCTAGATGCTTGGAAACATTTGGGAATCAATTGTATTGCATTTGTATTCATCAAAAGCATTTCAAATACAATCTGAAACTTATTATCAGCAAGTTGGAAGTTGCAAGCAAAGTGTTTGTCAAAATTCCAAGGGCAGAAAATTAGTGTTTTTGGACCAGATTTGGCAAGGCACTTTACGGTGGTATCGAGCATTGCTTGAGGCAAGCAATCTTTGGGAAGGAGGACTGCATGTCAATTGGAGGTATAGTGATTTAAATAAAATTATTTAATTAAGTTGTCCAAATTATTGATATTTCATGAGGATAGCTTAATTGATGATTTAATTAAATCATGAGGTGTTATTAAATTAATTATTTATTAAGTTATTCCTATAAAATAAAATATCAAAAGGGATGACTTATTATTTAATTAATTTAATAATAAAAAGTGACTTAATAATAAAATAATAAAATAATAAAGTCACTTAAGGAATAATCAAGAATCTTCTAGAAGTCTCTTGGTGATGAGGTTGAAAAAAGTAGGGGACATGACATTAGACCATTGTATTGCTGGAATAGAAGCGTCAGCAACTCTTTGTTCTTCATATTCTGGATCTAAAATCAGCCCATCATCAATTACTCCTTCTGGAATCAAGGTCAGATTAAAATCAATAACCTGTTCAACTGTAAGCCTGCAATAGTCCATTTTATAGATATCCTTCTCTGTTCGGAGATCTGCCCAAATATCTTCAAGGCGATGCACATGAGTGAAGGCCCTCTTTATCTTGTCCTTCATTCCTCTGTAATCAAAATCTGTCCCTTGCCTTGAATCTTTTTAACTTAATCTCCTGAATCTCAGTTTCCATAGCTTTTGCCTTTGAGGTACTTGTCAAGGAGTATCTCCCAATCTGTAATGGTTTATGAGATGAGATACTCACTCCAGTTTTATGTTGCACAGCTTGTCGTGCATGCACTGTCATCAACTGTCTTGCCAGCTCCATTAGAATGATTTTATCAGTTGGATACCTTGGTAGCATGTATGGCTGATCTTCAAAACAGCCAACTCTCATGTAGGTAAAAGTAGGAAACTGAAGAAAAAGATGTAATGACCCCTTTTTGGTGGAATCACTTAAACCCGAAACTTGCATTCAAAGTGTTCCTCAAATGGACATTAGAATATTAGAGATTATAGATTTCAGTAATAATATCTAATAAAATTAAAGATGATATAAATATTACATACTTCCCAAAGGATTATTCATTTCCTCCATGTCACTCACTATGAATAATTCCTTTATAATATATTTCATAAGTGCACTAGGGATGGTACTAAACATCTTTCAAGAAATCATTAATGGAATTCTATTATACTATTCATCACCATAGCAAATGAATAGAATCATTATAACTTTAAGGCTAATATTGCAAGCACCATTATTTGCACAATCATATATATATTAACTAAATAAGAATATATCACCATTTCTAATTGACTTAATTTATAAGAAACCAATATATATCTCTATCTCTATATAAATATGTATATAAGTATTCTATTTCAATATCATCATACTTGTATCACTATTCATATATGCTTTATGATACTTATGTCATATTACCCATTATCAATTCCATCTATATCTAAGTATGCATAATTAAATAATCATCAATCCTTACCCGATGGTTGCACAATCATATAGCCTTTCAACATATTCTCTATATTTCCTCCTCTTTATATTTTAAGTATAATTCTTTACTTAGAATTATATATGTATAATTATCACATATATGTGAAGTATATATGTTGGCTCTAACTACTATCAAATCCTTAACTTCTTATTACACATTCATTTATTTTATTTAATTATTCTCGGACTGATATTACGTAAATTCTAATCACACACACTGATTATCAGCCTTATTTAAGCATAGGATAAAATTACCTGATTGGGCCGATCTGCAGGGACTCTTCTTACCATTTCTATTGCTGTCGATCTGCAGAGGTCAGCCTGCCAATGCATTCCTTTCTCTAGCCACAACGATTTGTTCCTTTTTGAACCTATTCTAACTTTATTCCTTCCAACCACATTTTATATAGCATAGAATTAATATAATAAAAATAACGTAACATGAAAGTTTGTATATCCCGATACTGCCTAATCCTCTGTTCTCCACTAGCCACCGATGATTCCCTTTTTGCTTGGACTAATTCTCATTAAATATTGATCCTTGCTGGAGGGAGAAGTCACGTCTTTTGAGAGAGACTTTCTTTTGATTTCATTCGTTGTTTTTATAATGCAGCGCTTCCCTTCCTTGTTTGCATTTGTTAAGTGCAGCCTACTTAACTAATCGCTGCTTGAACCATATTAGTGTAAAGGGAAAAGATGTATATTTCAGATTGCTTTAGAATATGTTTATTTTATCTCTGCATTTATTATTTATTTATTATATTTTATGTTTGCTTATTTGGTATAGAATATAGATCATTATATCACACCTTATCACCGTATGATATGTATTGTTATTTTATAATCACTATGGGATTGTTAGCCATAGGTTTATAAATATATATTATTTTGTGTTACATATTTATTCTAACACATTTATCATTATTATTAATATATAAGTTTGACATGTGTTTTAATGTAATAATACATAAATTATATATATATATATATATTCATATTGCTATTTATTCTATTCATTTATTTTGTATTTTAGTATTTGTAATATTATACCTAATAATTATAATATTATCTTGGCAATTATAAATATATAAATATATTTTATTTATTCAGTCGTATTTTAGTGCTTAATTATTTTTATATTTTGGTGTTCTATTTGGGGACATGACAAAAGACAACCATATTCATTGACTTTTTTCCAAGCAGCATCTGATACTTTGTTGTTCTGCAAGGTTTTGTCAAAAAGGCACATGAAGTGACCAAAGAATGCGTCTTGGACTCTTCTGTAATGAATCCTGCTTGGTATCAAAGGCAGCTGATCATAGTACTCCCAAACTGGGACAAGAGATCTATCTCCAACGGTAGAAAGGCCTGGAAATTGCCTCAATGAAGCTGCTATGTAAACCAGATAGGAATTCATATAGAAAGTGAGCGTGGTAGGAACTTGTGCAAGCTGCTCACATAAACTATCACTAATTATTTCACCCCAGAAGATTGGGTGTTGTGCCTTCCTAATCACCACTATGAATTTGTACATCCACTTTTCAAAGACATTGGAGAATTTCAACCCCATAATTCTGCTCAAGAGAGTGATTATATCATTGATTTCTTCTTTGAAGTCAGATCGATACAGCTTGGGCAACCGAGACACACAAGCTCGACGCTTCAAAAGCCATTTGGTATTGATGTGCTGTTTACAATCTTCTTTCTTCTGTTCATAATGATCTAGAGCACTCTTTACTGAAATATCTGAATACATGGGTGAGTCTGGAACTTTGAAAATCCTATGAATGGTTTCTGGATCAAGTCTTATGACCACATTCCCATCATCATCTTTAATGGTTCTGGTTTCTCTGTCAAAGTGAGCTGCGCACGCAAGGACGAACTCTGGCTCTAGGGCAGCAATAGGAAAAGAGGAAACCAAATGAATATGACTTCTCAGCAGCAACTGCATATGATGAGAAGTTGACTTCTCAGCCCTCTCCAAAAACTCGAACATATCAACATGTCCAATCTCTGTGTCTCCAATTTCTTCAATATTCGAGACAACATGAGAAGGAGGAATTTCATTCTGGTATTTGTCGTATTTGTACTTCATCTTTTTGTTCGGTGGAGAAGCAGGTTCCTCCGTCATCGAACAAGAATCTACAAGGCTGCAATGAAAGTTCCATAAGGTTAAGACATCATCAACGTTTACAGGTGTAGACATGGCGAAAGCTCAAACGCAGAATGGTGTTTTGGCTGTTTGAGGGCAGAAAATGAGCATTATAACTCATTTCGGGTTTTTGAGGGCTGATTGCAAGTGAAAAGGACATGTGCTTTTCATGACAAATGAAAAAGTTAGATTGCAACTTTGAAAAGTGCAAGTCACAACCTTTAGCTTGCATTTGCAGTCAAGGACAAAAAGTCCGATTTTAAGGCACTTTAAAGGCATTTCGGGATTTTGAAGGCCGGCTGCAAGCGAATAGTGGATGTCGGGGTTTTGGGAAGTCATTGCAAGTAAAGGGCATGAAATATTCCGAGCCAATTTTTTTCGATTTTTCAAATTACAAATTACAAAGCAATGCACCCGTTAAGGTTAGCCGTTAAACCAAAACGTGCTGAAGCAACTCTAACCAAAATGTACACTAGGATCCCGATGTGGGCAAGGTGTGAGCATTGGTCAGAGGATCTAAATCAAATTGCTTATGCAGGAACTCTAACCAAGAATGGCGCCAATGATGGCGAGCATATGGTCAGAGGATCTTCTACACTAAATGCTGAAAGGGAACTCGACACCAAGTATGTGCTACCCAATCCAGTATGGAGTGAGGGGCGACCATATGGCGGAGTGTTACAAAGTACAATGCTTGAAAGAAATACTGAAAAGTTGAAAGTACTCAACACCCAGAATGTGCTTGCTAACCCAGAGTGGGAAAGTAGCTACCATAGGGCGGAGGTAAATTAAATACAATATCAAATGCTAAAAGTAAAGATGAGCATTACAATTTGATAAAGCAAGACTCTAAATTGCTGTCAGTACTACTGCCAGCTTACAATACAAAAGAGAATTCGCCTGCCAAGAGCATAGAGTTAGAACAATTCAACGAGCATTTAGATATAGAATTCTCCTTGCTTAATGGAAATACCAAACTGATTTCTTCTCTCAAAAACCAGATTTAAGATTCTGATCAAATCAGATCTGCACCTTTAAATGCAAAACCAGCAACCCTAAAATCCACTAAAATGCTCACAATTCACTCAATACTTGTCAGAAATGACATGAGACTTGATGCAAACGAATGCTAGGATGATGACAATGAAGACTAGACAAAGAAACAGCTGACAAATTGAAGTATTTTTTTTTCTAAACACTTGCCAGGCGGAACAGAATGGTACAGCCTCTAGAAATGTTCTACCAACAAGATAAAATCAGATTCTTCATTATAAATCACCAAAATTTGCACAAATGGGCGCCTAGGGCATAGAAATGGTTCTAGCCAATACCCAGAACGAATATATTTTTATTTTTTGACTTATGAGCAAATACAACATGCAGCTATACTAAATCAGCAACTCCAGAACTTCATTAACATGCTAGAAATTGAACTACAAATGCAAAATAACTACTACAATGCAAAAAATCTCACTACAAAATCCACTCAACTACAAACTAACTCTCCACTAGTTGCTATCTTTCAAGCAAGAAGTCGAGCCAAGGCTAGGAGGCATTCATTCCTCGAAGCAATCCCAATACCATTTCGGCAGCATAACATTACTCAAGTCATAAGATAATAAAAAGAAGAGAGATGGCCTTCTTTTATAGACTTAGTAGAGAATCTCTAGATGCTTCTAGAAAGTGCAGCCTTTTTCCAATTCAAATTTGACTTCATTTTCCCTCCAAGAGTGGCGTACTTCTTCTTGGCTAAATAAAACATTTTTAAATAAAATATTTCTCTCGTTAAGTTGGCGTCCAATTTCCTCAAGAGCAATTTGACTTTAGAAATATAAAAATATTTCTTCATGAGAAAATACCCCTCAAAGTTCCCTTCTTTAAAACAACTTAAAGTCATATTACTAGGACAAGGGGTTATTTTATAAAATAAAACATTATTGTCTTTAAAATACTTATTTCTCCAAAATGAACCCCTTAAGCCAAAAATCAGAATTACCCAATGAACTACCAGAAGAGGAAAGCCTACCGAGCTGATGCTGACTGGACCACTGCTAAAAATAGAATTTACTAAAAATAGTAAATTCAAGAAGTTGCTCAGAATGCAATGCATGCGACACCATTGCGAAGCTTTCTGAAAACCCAGAAGGAATCCAGAATCCAAACACCCAAACTCCAACAAGTAAAACCCTGAATCTTCAAAAGAACCCATCAAACAGCCGGAAACTCTAATTCTGCCACTGACTAGCCGACAGCACACTGGGAATAGGCTACCAATCACTGAAAAGTGAAGAGCTAAGCGGGGGACATTCTGAGCATTTCGGAATTTTGAAAGGTCATTGCAAGTAAAAGTAGAAACTTTTTGACTTGCATTCTATATTGAAATTTCCAACTTGTAATGGGTGAACAAAAACCCGATTTGCTTCAAAAAGTATCATTTTTGTGTTTCTTTTTCAATTTTCAGAAAATGGAAATGGAAATGAGATGAAGTGAAAGAATATGGATGGCATGAGAATGGAATGAGTGAATATGTATAAAAATGAAATGGTATGGAGGGTGAATATAAATGGAATGAAAGGAGATGAAGGTCGAATGGAAGAGAAAGAATGTTCACAGCTGAAAACAACAAAACGCGTTTTGGAAAAATGATGGCATTATGAAAGGGGTTTCCAGCTGTTAAAAGCATATGGAAATGAAATGAAAAAGAATACGTTTTAATGAAAATGTATGATATGAATGAGGGCGTATAAAACAAATGAAGAAGAAAGACGTTTTCATAGAAAAACGCGTTTTTCTTTAACAAAAAATGCAAGGAATGGATAAATAAAAATGGCGAATG
This sequence comes from Sequoia sempervirens, assembly GCA_007258455.2. Lineage (NCBI taxonomy): Eukaryota > Viridiplantae > Streptophyta > Pinopsida > Cupressales > Cupressaceae > Sequoia > Sequoia sempervirens. The sequence goes on from VDFB02333525.1 coordinate 40,707, forward strand.
TATTTATAAAGAATATGACGTTTTGTGAATAAAAAGTAAAACGTATGAAGGCGTTGAAAGGGGAAACG